>PVIR01002030.1:0-44995 GCA_004026965.1 Petromus typicus
GTCGGTAGTAATTTCTCCGTTCTCATTCCTAATAGCATAGATATGAGCCTTTTCCTTCCTTTCTTTAATGAGGTTGGCTAAGGGTCTATCAATTTTGTTTATCCTCTCAAAGAACCAACTTTTGGATTCATTGATTTTTTGAACTGTTCTCTTGGTTTCTATTGCATTAATTTCTGCCCTGATCCTTATAATTTCTTGTAGATGTTCTTAATTGCATGCATTGAATTGAATATTAAGAGGGGATGGGAATATTTTTCTTTAGTTATTTTTGTAGTTCAAGTTATTTAACAACTTGACATGAAAGAGATTGCAGATCATGTTTAGACATACAAAATAGGAGAAAATCTATCAAGCATACTTGTGGTATAGAGGAGTTTAACTAGAAAAATTATGTAGGTATTTACTTTAAGTTATGTCATAAATTCCTGTCAGTTCTGCAAAATAGTGAAATAATTCTGAGATTTTGTTGTTGTTCTTCGTGTGTGTGTGTGTGTGTGTGTGTGTGAGAAATGGGGCCACTGAATACTATGCGGTTTGAGTCCTATGCAATAGAGGGTGATACTGTTCTCACTGACTGCAGTGAGAACTACATCTCCTGGAGTTGTGCATTGTGGACTATTCACTTGTGCAGATTCTCCAAAAAAACCTTACACAAATAATGTCTCTGGTTTTGTCCGATCAAAACATTTAGTGTTTTTATATAAATTGCAAATATTATAACGAAAATTGGAAAGAGATCCAGAAAAAAACTTTCAGTTGCTCTCTAAGTAGGGTTGACTTTGCACATTGTACCACTTTCTTTTCACTTTACTACTGTTAGATATCTATTCTCCAGACTAATATTATTGAAATGTGCCTAGGGCAATTTTGTATTTTCTAAAACATATTATAATGTACATAATATTATGCACAGTATAAGCTTTTTCCTGGAAATTTTGTGTGCCTATATTAGTAGAGGATAAATTGATGAAGATAGTTTAACAATTTTTCTAATTGAGCTTTAAGACTAGATCCAATAAACTAAGAGATGCTGATAGGGCAATAAACTCTATCATCACACTCCATCAACAAAACAGTGGGACTTCTATGAAAAACGTATGAAATTTTAAAATAGGTACTGCATACCCAGAAGTCTTAGTGAATTGCTGGAAGAACAAAATTCCCTTCTCAGCATGACTTAATGGGAGTCAAATCAATAACCAGTGCAACATGGTCTTCAGCCAAGAGAACTATAACTTACCTGAGTTGCAAATGACACCTCATTCTATGAATCTGGAAAAGCAAGAGGCAGAAACCTCCCCCAAAATTATATAATCTCATGGTCCTCAGTTTTCTCTTTTCTAACATAACGGGGTAAACAGCATCAACCTAGATGTCTCCCAGCACTATACTTCAAGTACCTCTCTACCAGGCCAATACTCATTATTATTAATGTTGGAGATTATGTTTTCTATTTTGAAACTCCGTCCATGAAATCCAGACTGGGAGTATGGAGATACAAATGACATTCAGGGTGATAGCAGTGTTCTTCTCCTGTCCCCCTCCCCCGCTCCTCCTCCCTCCTTCTCCTCCCCTTTTAAAAAGTCCCACATCCTAATACATTCTAAACATTAACATTCTAAGTTATAATGACCCTAAAGCAATTTCTTATTCCAGATGTCTGTCCAGAAGAATGGCACTTTGCTAAATCAGGTAAAAGACTCGACCTTGTGGGAGGCTAGAAGCTAAGTCTTCATTTGAAGTTACTGTTAACTGTTCTGACCTTAAGTGTTTGTTAGAAACGATTTGCATAGCAGAAATTTATTGTCCCACAGTTTTGGAGATTAGAAGTCTGAAGTCAACATATTGACAGAACCACATCTCAAAAGCCTCTGTAAGAGGACTCTACCTTGTGTCTTCCTTCTTGATCCTCTCAGGATTGTATCAGTGTGTATCTCTGTGTCCAAACTGTTCTCTGTTCATGAGGTCATTAACTATATTGGACCAGGTTCTGCCATCATGACCCATCTGAATTTGATTAAAACTAGAAGGAGCTTATTTCCAATTAAAGTCACATTCAAGGGTAACAAGGATTCAAATTTTAACCTTTTTTGTCAAGAGACACTGTTCAAAAAATAAAATTACTTCCATTTATTACAAGCCTATATCCATAATTATATGAAGGAAGGGAGACACTTTTCTATTCACTCCAGGAAATGGTACCAATTGTGGCTGGGTTTCCAGTATTCTGGAAATAGTCTGACCAGGAGTATAAGATGTCTTATTATCTCAGATTCCTAAACTCAGGATCCTTGCTTCATTGGAGACTTTAACTTAGAACAATACCACACATGTAATTCCTGTCTCTTTCTTCTGTCTTGCAACTTTACTTACTTTCAGTTTACAAATCACAGACTCCACTTTTCTAGCCAAAAGTTAACATCTCTTTAAACAGCTCTCATATTTCGTGCATGCTGTCCTTCAGAGTGATAAAGTCTGAGCCAAACTGAGATGCTGCTCCTGCTTCCTTTCTAAAACTCTGAAAAAGGAATAGAAATTAGGGTTGCTGAATATCCACTCCGTACTTTGATCTTCCATTGGTAGATAATGGAGTGTTTTCAGCAAGTCTTTACTCTCAACTGCACTTCTTATGTTTTAAAACAGCTTACTAAAAACCACCTTTGGTTTTGGTCCTATTTGAATTTATGCTGGGATTTACTTGTGTCTTCTAACTCAAAGCCGTGTGAATCTAGTGGACAGATCTTTCCCTTTCTTAGGAATCTCTTCTCTGTCAACTTCCAAATTGGGAGAATGCCTGTTGTTGTCATGTCTTTATCAGTCTTCCCAGTCAGACATCGTGATACTTTACCTATTCATCTCTTATGCCATAAGATTCTCATCTCCTTGATATATTCTTTCTTCTGAATAATACATCCCAATAGCCTTCTGTCTGTACTAGTCTATGTCTTTTAGATAGATCATTTTCATTTCTTTAAAGAAGCACTCTCAGCACAGAAAATTATTTTTAATGCTTCTCCAAGGTCACCCTCTTTCTCCCTGTAAAGGTATACGTCTGGAATAGGAGTAAATATATGATGAGGTTTCAGTATTCACATAGATCACAGGGGAAGGTACCACAGTTCAATAATTATGTAAATTAATTTAATTTTACAACAAACAAACAAACAAACTGAATGTTTTTGGCAGGCTTTAATCCTGGCAAAAAGTTAGCATCCTATCTTTTCAAACAACTCCAGTTTAGAAACCAGAGTGCAGGTGCTTAATAACATATTCATAAGGGCTCCCCAGCTCCTATCTTTGTTATTACAAAATGCTGTACTTTGCTGTTTGTGCAATTCTAAGGCCCATTCACCTGCAGTTGGCAGTACTTGTTATCATCCAAACAGCTCTCTAGAGTTTTGATAATGCCAAGGAGACAGTCAGAGGGGCCTTTAAAAAATATACATATATATATAAAACTTACCTCAAAGACAAATGCCTGGAAACCAAAAGAAAGTAATTGTCATTAAATAATACAGTGATGATCTCATTAAAATATTTCCAGGCTAAAGCATATTAAAAGTATATATTGCTTTTTAATTATTTTCTTTAAATATGTTTTTTGATCCAACATTCTTGTGCGCTTTCTCTCTCTTTGTATGCTTCTCTGTGTGTGCATGTGTGTGTGTGTGTGTGTGTGTGTATGTGTGTGTGTTTCAATGGAATGTTTTAAATGCATACGATATTTTAAATCTTGTAGGCAAAGAGATTCTAGTATTAAATATTACTACTAAATATAGAATCAAGAATTTTATATACTTTATATAGCTTAAAGATTGATTTAACTTAATTTGTTGCTTGTCAGTGTTTATTTAAACTGACTAGATTTTCAAAGTTGATTATTCTTATTTTATTTTCCGCATTTATTTATTACTTTCTAGTCTCCTGTCAGTAATCTGTAGATTAATTCATCAATTAATTAAAGTAGATTCATTATTGTTCTTGGCCTACTGTAAGCAGTAAATAAAGGGTTTTTAAATTAATTTTTCTTTTAAAAACTTTCAAAGTCTGATTGCTAGCCTACTTCATTATTGTAGTGAACAAATACAAAATACTTTAGTCGTAATATAATAAGAGGTGCTGTTATGATGACTAGTGATGTGCGCTGATAAAACTTTGAGGTTATAGTAAAACAAAGGTAGGAATATCAGGTAATGGAACAAATAAATATCTTAGGTTCTATGATGATGATGTACATCTGTATATCCACAGTGACATGCCAAGGAATGATCAGATGTGGTACATTAAAAAAACTACTTGACAGTCTCTTTAGCTATTGCACCAAACCAGAATACTGAGCCTGTTTTAGAAAAGCAATGTGGAAAGGAAGGCTATTGGAAGCTGTATGAACTGCATACTCAAAAACATGGTGTTCTAAATTCTGCAGTTGAACATCTCCACAGAAACAACTGTGATAGTGAGGAGCTCATACCACTGTAGTGTAATCAGTAGCTGGACAAGAAGGGCCTTGAGCCTAACAAAACAGTTTAAACTATTCTGGCAGCAGTGGAAAGACATCAAGGAAATTTAACCAAGTGAATAAAATGATGAGTTTTGCAAGTCATCTGAAAACATTGTGGATGATAGCTTGTAAGGAATAAGACTATAGACAAGAAGACAGAAGGCTATTAATATAGTTTGAAAGAGATACTCAAAAGGTACAGGAGATTGGATTGTGAAGTTTGTGATATGTGAAAGTAACGATAGGACCTGTGCATGTTTTGCAGACCTTTACCGGAAGACACATCATAATTCAAATAATAAGTTACAACAATAAATGTGTTTTAGGAAACTGGAGCCTTGTATTCTCTTGACCAAATCATTTCCTTGTCACAAAAGAAAAGACAAATCATAATTACACTGTCACTCTGGAATCAGAATAAGAGAAGATAAAAGAATGTTTAATAGCTTCAGGCCAGCTCGGCCTGATAGGACCATCTTTAACAGGGCTACCCTGTCAATGGTATCAAAGTACCTACAGTCCTTGGCTACCACCCCACCATCCATCCTCACATTAGACATGGCTTTTTCACTGGAACCAAAATGTAAAATATATTACGACCATCAGCTGAGACTCTTGCTTTTTGAACACTATGTGGGTTAGTGATGCCAAGATTTATCATTTAGACTTTTCTTTTGGTTTCCATTGCTCTTTAATGTATTTTATAATAGACCAAAAGTTCTTTAGTTACATTAGTGGGTGATCAATCAACCATCAAATTTTCCAAAGTTAAAATTGAAATGGCTTGTTAAGTTGACTTTGTATATTTTTGAAGGTATATATTCTGTGATAAACTTTTTTTATCTCTATCACTCTTTCTCCCTCTTCAAATTGTGCCAACCTATTCACTGTTACTTTCTGCTGTCTGTTCTGCTATCTTTTCTGTGGACTGACTCTGTAAGCAGAAAGTAGCTATAGTGCTAAGATACATGAATAATATATAAAGTATGAGTTAATGATACTTAAGGAGATGCGTCTCAAAAGTCCACAGTGTTAGCAACAGGACAAAATGTTGGTAGCATCCGCCTTTTGATGAATTAGATAAAAATCTGTACACCTTAATTTTAGCATCATCTAATGGACTCATTAAAATGTTAAATGAACCAGGAGAATATCTCCTCCAGAGGAAAAACAATAGGCCATTTCATAAGGGCTAATGTGTTTCAAGAATCTGGATGGTTTTTGTGTCCTAATGTTTACTCCAGAAGAAAATGTTTTTTAAAAATTGCAGGTAGAAGTAATTCCTGAATGTGGCTGCCAGCCTTTCTTTTTTAGTTAGCCCACATTGATCATACACGCTAAGGAGTTGCACTGTGACAGTGTCATATGTGTGCATAATATGTGTGCTCAGATACACCCCATTGTCCTCCTGCAACTTTCTGCTTCCCCCTGTTCTGATCCCCTTCCTCCTCTCTGATTTATTCCCTCCTATTTTCAGGTATGTACTTCATTTCATTTCTCTAGAGACCTCCCAAAATATAACCTTTGATGCTTATACTTCTCATTCTGACTTGTTTTGTTTACCATGTATTGGTTTGTTTAGCTCCCCTGTCTTTTATGCGAATGACATAATTTTCTTCTTCTTTGTGCTGAATAACATTCCACTGAGTGTACATGTTATTTTCTTTCTCATTTACTTATTTATTGATATATAGACTGATTCAATAACAGTGTCAACATCGTAAATAACACCACTGTAAAGATGGTTCACTCTTATCACCGTACTATGCTGAAATAATTTCTTTAGGTGTATAGAAAGGAATAACACACAGTGTGATAGAATAGTTCTACTTTTAGTTTTTTGAGGAAACTCCATATTGATTACTATAATAGCTGCACCAATGTACATTCTCAGTGATAGTGTATGAATTATTTTTTCTTGCATCTTTGCCAGCATTTATTGTCTTTTGCATTCTTACTGATATTTATTTCAACTGTGGTGAGATGAGATACCAACTTTTCACTGAGGTACAAAATAGAAACAGTTAAAAGATGAGAATAATTTCATAAATTTGCCAATAAAATAGGTATTGAGATGTGATTCAGATGATATGAGAAAGGATTACCATTTAGATACCAATGAGATCACCTAGTAAAATATCACATTAAATGCATAAAGAGAGGCAAAAGAACCTTCAACTCAAACACACTAATAATAAATACTGAGAAAACTGAGAGATGAGCTAGAATAAAGTATGGTCAAAATCTAGATGCATACACAATCTCCCAAAAATAGTATAGAAGGCATTGCCAAATGCCATGAAAGAGATGAAAATCTTCATTTAAAAAGAATTGTGAAAAAAGTAATGGTATGTTCAGACACTCAATGCTTTACATGTAATAACTCTTTCCTACAATAGCCCAATTAGTTTCATGTCCTTATATCATAGATGAAAGAACTAAAATGCAGAATGTTTGAGTAATTTGGTATGAGGTGTTAAATTAATTAAGTGATAGCTTTGGAATTGGAATTAGTCTAGCTTGAGAGTCTGGAAACAAGTATGTGACACTGTATCAGATCAAAGGACAAATGGACTTGGCTACTAAGAAAACAAAGGTGAAAGATTCCCCATGTCTCTTTTCCCTGTTGGCTTTATAGTAAAAACATGTAGCTTTCTATCCTGATATAGAAAAAAATATGAAGCAACAGAATGGAAGAGTAATGCAGGTAATTTTCACTTAGTAGCTCAATTTTCACGTCTAAGTAGAAGACAAGTTGAACAAGAATCAGAGCAGAGAGCTGAGGAGTGCAGGAGGCTCTCAGACGGGCCTAAGAGAACAGCTAGCGCCGTGCTTATTAGTCAGAAGTATGGCTCGGGGCCTCCTTTTTTTGAAAGGCTTTTTCAATATTACTCAAGCATATAAAACACACCCTTGGAAATTCTGAGTCAGTGTCACATAAGCTTTAGAAAATTTGAATTTTTGAAAGTATTTTAAAAGTCACTCTATACGTAATTAAAGAGATATCATTTCTGTTTTGATAAGGGAGGACCGTTAGGTAAATAAGCTATACTTATAGCAATGCAGCACTTTTTCAAACTGGGCCTGATCTACTGTTCCTTTTTCATATTTTCTTTGTCTTGCTAGGTAGTGCCTATCCTGTACCAAGTTCTTAATTTCAGATAATTATTTTATTTTCTAGTTACTGAAAGACTATTAGGTCATAGGTTAATGTTTGATTTTCCTCTGGGAATATTTACATGTCAACAAAGGAAATATCACATATGGGAAAACATGTGTGTTCCCTTCCCTTCAAAAAGAATCTGAAGTGAATAGTACCCTACTTGATGCAGAAAAGGACTGTCGGTTCACCTCAAGTCACAAGGGACAGGCAGCACTTATGCCAGTGACTTCACTGGGTAACTTCTTGATTATAAAGTTAAATCCAGTATTAGCTGCTGATTTCAGCCACATAATACTTGCGGATATCCATGTTACCTTAACCACATTGAAGTTTTATTTTGTTTTGTAAGAATCACCCTCATTGTTGAAAGTAAATGTACCTTTAGAGTGTGAACATTAGTATTACAATGAGCATGTGATGTATGAAGGTGGTGAGAATGGGAAAATAACCATGATTCCATTGGGAATCTTAGGTTTTTGTAAATTTAATGGGAAAATATTTTTTCCTGTACTGTGGAAATTTCTTTTTGGGAAACAAAATCTTTTTAAAAGACAAAGCACGAAGCAGAAATTGAGGTGTAGACGGAGTGTGTCCTCAAATGACCCAGCACTGTATTTGTGAATGCAGTATATCTTTCGGTGAATAGTGTAAAGCTGTTCATTTCTCAATCTGAAGTAAAATACTTGCAAGAAAAAAAATAAATTTCATAGCTCAACTATAGAAAGGGAAAGTTTTTATAATCACTCATAACCAAGCAGAAGTTTCTTCTGGTTCATCAGTACATAATTAATAATAGTATTTAGGCTGAATACACATGCAGGCACATATTGTGCATATAAAAACTTACTTCAGCTTGTATAAGAGGTAGTTGGGGTGGAGAGACAGAATAGATATTGGAAATATACAAATTAGAAAAGAAATGTGAAAAGGAGTAGCTGCCTTAGAACATCAATGAGCAAACATGCTGTTTTGTGGGTTAGAGTGCCATTTTCAAGGAGTTTAGCAAGGAAAGTGCTTTTTTCTTTTTGTCCCTGGTGTTCTGGTGTGAGTCAAATCTGCAGACAGCTCGGCTTCTTCCCTTGGCAGTGCCTCAGAACTTCTCATGCAATTTGAACCAGTAAGGATAATGCCAGCAAGGAAGACTGACATTCTGTGTCCAGACTCTGGTCCACCCTCAGCCAATTAAGACTCTCCCATCTGGTGCCCGGACTCCCTGTTCTCTGTCTCCTGCATAGCATGGCAGCTGGGGCTGAGGCTGGGTTCCTTGGGCTTCAGATTCAACTAGAAAAGCCAAAACCGGCCAAGCTAGGTGATGTTTAACGAAAATTGCCTCAGCTGGAAATTGCTCTTCACAGGTCTGCAAAGCCTGTTCTCAGTTCTCTGAGACAGTTTTGCCTTTGTGTCTGCCTGGAGCCTCCGTAGACTTCAAACTGCAGTTACAAAAAATACTTTCATTTAATGCACACTATCAAGGTGAGCTTTCTTGTTCTGTGAAAGGACATGACTTGGGACCACTAAGCTCTGTGCAGGATATCAGGCTCTTGCTCAATTGGAACCTATATAAAGAATTCCTAATTATTATTTCTATAAAAATAGGTTCTTTTCTCCCCTTTTCTTTCTCCTATAGTATTACCAAAGCTTGACTAGGGCAGGAGTAGAAAATGAAAGTAATAAGATGTGCTTATAGAACATTTTGAAAACATAAATTCACTTTTGACAAATGTTGAAAACCAAATAAAATAATGGAGTCATGTAGATTATTACTTTATTTGTTGAAACAGGCCCTTACATCAAGCCCCTAAAAATGTTTCTTTTTCACCACTGAACTGCCTGTTCTTTAAACATTCTTGGAATTACTGCTAGCCAGTATGGAATGCATCCTGAAACTCTGCCACGATTAATGTATCATATAAGCCTATGATATGTGATTTCTGATTCTAGCTCTCTTCATACAGTATTTCAATAAACTTGTATTGACTTTTCTTTGTGAGATATGATTATCTTTAAAGTCTTCCTCATGAGATTATTCTTCAAAAGGCAATAATACTGAAATGAGCACATTGATAATCTCTGAAATATTTTTCAACTCGAAATAAGACCCAAAGACTAAATAGTTGCATGGCATAAGCACTTCTGTTCAAACTTTCAAGTATTGACATCATGCCTGCTTGATGCCCCAGTAAAGGCCTATGGAAAAGCTATCTGAGTTAGCTCTAAGGTAAGCCCTTGAAAAAGATAGGAAAAAAAAGATTTCAGCTGAGGCAGTCTTAACACAGCCCCTAAAGGTGAGGTTCCCTCCAGCCTGTCTTGTTAAGCATCTGCTTTTATCCCAGAGAACCCAGTCTGAGGATTAGCTGCTGTAATAAAGGAAGTAAACATATGGAGATTCCAGCTAGCAGATGGGTACTTGCTGACTGGCAGAAACTGATCTGGTTTCTGGCCACCTGTTGAACACACAGTATTCCTGGACTAATACTCCCCAGCCCCAGCAGATTCAGATAGCAGGGGGTCAGGAGAAATAGAAGGAACACACTTACTAAGCTGAGCATAAGGTGAGAAAAGACTGAGTCAGTCACTGAATAACAGTTCTTGGCCACATCCTGTGAGATTATAAGTCTTTCCAGAATCAAAAGAAATAAAAGTTCACAACATACCCACGATTTTTTTTTTTGAGGCAGGGTCTTGCTTTGTAGTTCAGACTGGCCCTGAGCTCAGCCTCCAGCTCACATCACAGCAATCCTCCTGCCTCTGCCTCCTGAGTGCTGGGATTACAGGCGTGAGCCACCACGCCCGGCACTGTGGTATGTGGTACTGGTTGCTGCTGGGGTGAGTCTCCACACCCAGTATTGTATGTGGTTACTGGGGAATCGAACCCGGGTCCTTGAGCTTGCAAGACAGGCACCGGAACTACTGAGCTAACTCCCTGGCCCACCCGCAATGTTTTAAGTGTGTATAAAATATTGACCAGTCTTTCAGTAGTGATGCCAGTAAGTAGCCCAACTGGTGCCTTGTCTTCTTCCTGTGAAGCATAGTTATTATCAAATGAACTTCTGAGGAGCAAGTGGCACAAAAGGCAGATGTTAGGAGTGAGTTTGTGGATCTCTGACAGAGTACCCCATTGAGGCCATGTACAGTTTTTCCTTAGACAACAAGAACAATTACCTGCACTTGGCATTTATTGCTTTTCCTCACAACTCTGAATTTTTACTAGCTTAGAAAGAGTGAAATATGCATGGATTCCCTAGATACTATCTTATCGATTGAAGTCAGGGTTCACCGTGGAACTCACATCCTCAGGACAGAGGAGGCTGTAAAGTTACCTCAGCCACTGCCTCACATTCACACCCTGTGGGAGAATGAGTGACTCTTAAATAGGACTCAGGGTAGAGAGTTACTAGACAACTGAGATGATCTTTATTTTACCAGTTCTCTCCTCCTCTTCACAATTTTCTTTGCAAGTTCCTCTCACTTATTTCCTCTCAGCTGAACATTTCACCTTCCTAAACTGTGTTATACTTTTTTGATAACGACCGTTATCCTCCAGAATATGGGTTTTTCTTTCTTTCTATTACAATGCTGAAAGTACTATCTTCAGGGTAAAAAATCATAGAGCGGAAGTTTCAGAATAGCAAAGAATTTATCAAAAATGTTGAAAACCTCTCTCCTTCAGGCCAGTCTACTATGATAGCTTTTGTGTGTGTGTGTGTGAGCCTGATGAGTCTGTCTCTCTTGATAGAAATTCTCTTGTCACACCCATATCATAGCATCTGGTTAAATTCAATTCAGACTTAAAAAAAAGAAATAACCCTTACTTAGAACTTATGTGTTACACTTAAAGAGAAGCTTAAATATGTTCTGACTGATGATTTTGTAATTAAAGTTATATATTAGACTGGCAAAAAATAGGAGAGATTATTTCATTCTTTTTAATTTAAGGATTTGAAAATTGCAAATGGGGCTTAAGAGTCTTGATAGAAAGTGTGAAAGTTGAAGATAAAAAAAGAATTTGAATCCAAGTTCATTCTCACTCTCCCTAAATCATAATTCTTAAGAGCTTCTTTATTTGTACAGGGGAGATGGTGAGCTGTTGGCTTTGGAGTGCTATTGCAAACCCATAGCAGCCCATTGCAGCCTAAATCCCTGGGCTGTGTGAATTTGATGTAAGGGAGTCTCAATTTTAGCTCAGCCTCTAAAATGTGGTCGTGAGCCTGTTATTTAATATATTTCTGTTGTTAAGAGTCCTTACCTGTGAAATGGAGAGAGTAAGATTTACCTCATAGGGCCAATTATGATGATTAACAGATTTCTGCACATTATGATTATTAGAACACTCATTTATCTCCTATTACTATTACCTATCTCTAAGTATTAGCTCAAAATATTTTCCATACAATCTTCCTTGATTCTTCAGAAGAGTAAAATTTAGCTCATTTGATTCTCTCCCTACAGGAGTAGAGATTAACTCTTTTTTCTGGAGTGATTTTGTTTTTCTGTCAGTTGTAAAGATTTTCAAATTAGTATAAACTGGTTTTTCTTATGCACTGCTGATTATCCAATTCTAGATCACAAACCAGCTGAAAGATCAGAGTACAATTTATAGTACAAGATACTTCTACTGAATACCTCCTCATCCTTGTAAACAGTTTCAAGTAGAATTACTTTCCCTCTTCCATTTATCAGGCAAAAGACAGCTTGCACTTCACCGTGAATCAGTTCTGTGAGTAAACTTCATATCTTTTCTCGTCACATGCTGTATTTAACTCTGCTTATGTGATGCACTAATTCTCGTATTGCACATGGGAAGAATACATATGTAGTCTGACTGGTTGGATTTACTTTTCTTAAGACACAATACTTTGTTTTTTAATCCAGTCAGATATTCTCTATATTATATATTTATCAATGTACTATGGATAGATATTACAGAGAAGCCCTTTCTAGGTTGCTGTTTAAAATGGATTACAGTGCTTTGCCTTACCTATTATTCTATTCGGAATAGCATCACTAAAGTAATCAGCTATCTTGACCCCTAGAATTTCAGGAAACTTTAGAATAACATTCATTATATTTTTCTAATAAATTTATCCTTAAATTATAATTTGGTAAATTTAAATAATAAAACACTTCAGAAATCATCTCTTACCCCCAAAAGTCATAATTAATATTCTTGTTTTATACCCTTACAGGTATATGTGTATACTTTCTTTTTAATTTTCAGATGAGAATGGCATCATACAATATAATTTGAATTATTTTTCCTTAACATTGTATCATGACTATATTTCCTTACTATCAAATTTTATGACATTATTTTTAGCTGCCAAATTATATTCTATATTGCAGAAGTAATACTCATTTTGAAAAATTTATATTTTATACTTTTTCTTTTATAAATCATACTTTTTGTAATAAAACATTATAGTACAACTACAGAAAAATAATAACTTCCTTGTACAGAAAACTTGTTGTGTACCAGGCTACAAAGTCCTCACTTTACATATATTTGTCAATTTACAAAGTAGGTATTATTTTTGTTTTGTTATAGAGAAGGAAACATCACAGATGAATGCTATTTTTTCTTTAAATTGATAAATATTAAATACCTAGAGAGTATTGTAGTCAATGAGGTAGTTCTTATGAACTAGACAGCCTAATGCCAAAACCTATGTTCTTTCTAGCTCATTGTATTATTGTATAGGTTAAATATCTTGAAGGATGATAATGACTTTCAAAGAGAAAACTCATTTCAGTGTTTTTGCTATATTATGCTAACCAAAAAGGCTGTTTGTATTATCTGTACTCAAAAGAATGACTTGAAAAATTTCTGGCCAAATGGTACAATGCTTATGGCTAATAAAATCCAAAATATTGATTTCATTGCTTATTTAAAGCTTAACAATTGACCACTTTATCATAAGTTTTGAAAAATATTTTCTTTCATTTAGGACATGTCTAGAATGTCTGTCATTTAGATATCTGATAACCTTTTATCCACAAACATTTGACACTGATTAATATTGGCACAATTATTAGTAAAAGACATGACAATTCACAAGATTTCTCTTAAATTGGAAGTAGTAAAATTTTCGAAATACTGAATTATAGTTTAAAAGCCTTGCATTCAGTTTCACAGAAGAGAATGTTGTGTGATAGAATGTGGCAGAATTTTACCAGCTTCCAGCCACCAAGGTTAACTTCCACCTAGCCATACTAAGGCAAGTAAAATGGTAAATCAGGTAGCTGAAGAATTCCCAATTACTTACTTACTTACTTACATACATACATACATACATACATACATACATACATACATATATATATATATATATATATATATACTAAGAAGCAATTCTGTTATATATGTGTCAGTTCCTTCAGAATATTGTTTTTTATAGACCCTTAATTTAATCTAGTTTAAGTTTCTCTTAAAAATAACCACAACACATAAAATGAGGACAGGAATGGAAGTTTCTCTAGCTATGTAATATCCATATATAGTGTTCAGAAATATAATTATTAAATTAGTAGTTTAGAGTTAAATGTCATTTAATTTAAATTTCACTAAAATAGAGATACTTTGGTATGCAAAGGTACAAATACATGACTTTTAGAAACCTATTTTTACAGATTAAAGATATTATTCTGGTAACACAGGACAAAATTGTGAATTTAGAATAACTGGGACTTTTTTCCTTTTCTTTGCCACTTGGAACTCCCCTTTTCCCTATTAACCTACCCTTTAATGGTTTAGATTTTTAAAATGAAGGAAGAAGTGTTTTTTTTTTTTTTCTTTTTTACTTGAACCAAGTGGCCTTGCTTATAAACGTGTAAGTTTAAATTTTCAACATCGCAGCTCTTTTAACAACCTAAAAGACATTCCTGTTCAGGAACATGAAAGTGGTATTTAACATAACGCAACGTGTAAGCGTACTTTTCGATAAAGCACCTCTTTAATAAAATTAAAGCAGTTGTTATATTAATTCCTGTTGCTTCCAAGCATCATGGGCAAAATCACATTCAAAGCTCAAATTTTGAAGCTTTATTGAAGATAGCTATCTTATATTTCACATTAGTTCTTAGATTTGATCTGCTATAACTGCCCTGAGCATTCTTTTCCTTCCTTCTAATTCATAGTGCTTTCTAAATTAAAAACACTTTATCCTACTTCCACCCAGGCCCTTTTACCTTGAAAAAAATCTGAGATGTTGGAATATTTCAGCCCTTCAACTTCAGCTTTCACACCGTAACAAAGAGGGAGTTTAATTTTAATATGCATTTGCTTTAGTCAGTAGTAGCAGTCACTAATATCCTGTTTATTTTGTCATGTTTTTCTTGCCTCGTTCTGAATTTCTGTGGAGGAACATTGTCAAGAAAAACTAGAAAGAAGGTCAACTGTAGAGGTGACATTTAATAGCCCAAACACTATGACTATTTCCTAACCAGAATTTTTCTTTCCACCTGAATGTTCCTTGTTTTTTCTATCAAATCTTGTTTTCATTTCTTTGTTTCTTTAGTTTTCTCAATTTCTGCCATGTACTTTTAAGTATATAACTCTTCATGTTCTTATTTCATCCAGACTAGTACATTTGCTAAGATGTTCCAAATAAACCTTCTGTAGTCAATACTGTTCACAAGGCAAAGTCTGTCAACCATAACCTGTCAGTATAAAAGGTCAAAGTGTGAATTTGTCTCAAATATGCTCAGAACAGAGTACCGATAGATGCCTTTTAGACATTATCTATATTATATAATTGGTTTGGCTTCTTTCTTAATTAGACTATTCTCTAATCCATATAATATTGTGAGTAAATTAATACCTTTAGTCTTCTAAGTTCCACTTGACTCTCCTCCTTAAAAAAGGAGTTCGTGAATTATTTTCTACTTTTACCAAGAATTGTATGACACTAGAAATAAACAAAGTCAGAGCTTTCAAAAATCCATTTATTAGGAATATATTATGTTTCCAGATAAAAATAAGTAATTTAATCATTAACTTTCAGACCGATGAGTACTTAAATGTAATTTGTTTTCTGCTTGTATATAACTATAGCTCCATTACTTAAGAAAAAAGTTAAGATGTATACTACCATTTTTCATATATCTGCTTATGAAAATGTTTAAACCAGTTTGAAAATTTTAGTCCATTTATAAGGTGCAGATTTGCTTTTTATGTATTTATTTGATTTGGTAAAAGCTCTATCAGTAGTGAATTCTCCCAGTAACCATTTGACCATTTTTTTTTTTTTTTTGCCTTTTGTCTTTCTGGGAAACATGAGGATAGGCCATAACTGGAATCATTATAAAGTAGGATAAACTGTGTCACTTGGCCTGATCAGTGTTGACATTTTTGGTGAATTTTAAGTAGAATGTATTAGACTATGTAATATTTTCCTTCTAGCACTTGTTTATATTTTAAAACATATGTCTGGAATGGCTTAGGGATGATAAAGTGAAGAGAGATACTAGGTTATGAAATACAATTAAGGGAAAAATACAATTTTATCTACCAAAGAATTGAAGAATTATATCATATTTGTCAGTACATCTTTCTGCCATTTAGCTAGTCATACTCAAAAAATGGACAACATTTAAAAAGTTAAGGGAATCCTAAATATAACATGACAGAAACATGTTGAGTTATTTTAAACCATTTTCATCTTGTCTTTTCTCTTTGATCTCTGATGGTTATGAATTAATACTTCATTTCAGTTGGAACTCTTTTTATATCAATTTCTGAAGGGAATTACTTATTCACTTTCAAAGGTATACCCTATTGAACCCATAGAATTAAAAAAATGCCTTCTTTATAATATATGAGTAAGCTGTACTTTTTCTTCTTTCAACTAATCTTTCTTATGTCTCATAGACTGATGTTTGTAGAGCTACAATAATAATGAAAGTTTTTCCTCTTAGACTGGGAGAAAAGTACTGCTATAGAACTAAAGTGGAAAAAATTAAAAATATTTTGGCAATACCTGTAAACGTCCAAATGTATAAAATTTTTATTGGACAGCTCTATTCCATAAATAAAAATGCAAGTAGCCATGAACATATGTGTCCCATTTATATATGATAGTACTGTTTAGATTGGCAAAAACATGTAAGTCAACAAAATATATGGAAAGAGAAGGTGGATAAATACAGGGATCCATATGTTGGCTATTATGCTGCTACCAAAAATAAAATAATGAGCTAGGCGTAGGAACACATCCCTATAACCCCTGTGCTCAGAAGAAGAAATGGTAGGAAAACCACAAAGTTGGTGACAGTCTGAGCTATACAGTGAGTTCAAGTCCGGCCTGATCTACATAGCAAGACCCTTTTTCAAATAAAGTGTAAAAATATAGTTGTCAACATTGGTATGGTCACAAAAACCTATAGTTCCATCTACTCAGGTCACCAAGGTGGAAGAATTGCTTGAATAGAGGAATTAAAGACCAGCATTTCCAAACCAACAGGATCTTAAAAAACAATGCAAAGCAAAGAAAAGCGAATTTCAGAAAGTGATACCACATACATTTATTTGGAGGAATATGTCAATAATACAAAAAATAAAATAGGGCAAGAATACCAAAAACAATAAAGAATTCCATTCCTAAAATGTGAATATATTTGTACAGATAGGTGAAAAGAAAGATAGACAGAAGACATATGACATGACAATGGGGAATGGGAGAGGAAAGGGTGAGAAAAATTGTTTAAAGTTTGTTTAATAAATTTTATGCAAGAATTATTCCAAGAAAATGAAAAAAATCACTAATAATCTGACACATATGTATATGCACACACACACACACACACACACACACACACACATACACACAGCTAAGTGGACTGAATTAGTTGTACTAATGTGTCCTAAGTTAAGCACTAAAGATATCTAAGTACAGCAGCTTATTGTACACAGGAACAGAAATCATGATGTCACTTCTTTGGGCAAAGCACGATATTCCAGTGTTTGCAGAAAGCCACAGGAGTTTGAGTATCCTCGAGGGTCTGAGTTTTGCCAGAAGATTAGAGAAGGCTAAAATTAATATCATATATATATAATATATATATACATCCATACACACAGACACACACAGACAGATACACTCTCTCTCTCTCTCTCTCTCTCTATATATATATATATATATATATATATATATATATATAATACATATATATCTGTGTGGAGGGTGGGGTGAGAATGTAAAAACCACAAAAATAGACAGTAGGGTCCTCTGCTTCGTTAGACTAGCATTGCTGGTCTGCTGGCACAAATAGCTTGAATTGTTGCCTTGGTTTTCCTGTTGGAGGATATGGTGCATGGATTATTTTGTCACCTCACTACTGATTTCTTCAAAAGTCATGTGTACAAAACAAATGGACAACTTCAAATCAGATGAATATTTTTATAATAATTGAGCCATATAATTATAATTATTTTTTGAAATATTATTTGACTAATAATGCTTCTCAAAGAACACAATTTTCCAGTCTTAGAAAAACATAATTCTGGAAATCATTCTGTGTTTTAAACATTCTGTGTTTCTGCTTCACAGATTTGTCCAGAATTTTTGTATTATTTTGGATGGAAAAAAATTAGGTTAGTTGAAAAGAAATCTAAATTTTAAAAGAAAATTATTTTTTATAAAAATTAGCTAGAAATCAATGAAAATATGTAACATATTGAGACAAGTGCTGGAAATCTAATATCCGCAAGAAATCTGATTAATTTGGTCTGATTCCAGGAGCTTTTTACAATCTGTCTTCCAATTAAGAGCCCAGTGGCACTCAGGCAACCGTTATTAGCAGATTAACACAAGAACCACAGTGTAGAACTAAGAGTAGATGCTTAGATGCTTCTTAAATAATTAAGAAGGAAATATGGATAAATAACAACATGAAATGATTATTTTGGCATGTTTGAAAACCAGTCTGACAAATTTTGGAATAAAAGCACATTTTCTTTTGATAAATAATGAAACATGATGTAGAAAACATTAACTAGAAACATATTCCATGATAACTCATTTCTGATTCATTTCAGCATCCCCTTTGCTTATGAAGTATAATAAGTCAGTCCATACTGGGTGTTTCCTAATGCCGTGTATATGGCTGAAAACCTTGGTAATTTTCGAAGTGGACATCCAAGTAGTAAACATAACCATACATTTTTTGGACAGCGTGACTTGACAATACACCTTAATGTGATTCAGAGCTGTCCCTGGGTATTGGAAGGCAGAGTATAATTTCATTGTTTATTTTATAGTGATAGAATTAATCAACTTAGATCTGTTTACTAAAATGATAAAATATAAAAAAGAATTTGATTTTTTTTTAAATAAATGTGATGCTAACTAAAGAAATAATAATATGAACTGGTACATTGATAGAAATCCGAGACTAGAAACTAGTCTACATCCCGAATGACTGAACAACGAGTGTATTTTCAGTGGAGTGAATACTTCAGAAAGAGCATCCTCTCCAGTACCTTGCACGGATCTCAATGTGGTTAAAATTGTAAGTTCACAAGTTTGCATTACCAAGCAGGGGAAATGTACTGGAAATCATCTTCTAACTCACAGTCCATTTATTCCTGCCCTTGTGGGGAAGGGGAGGATTCTATGTATTTACAACCTTGTATAAATAATACATTTATAGTTCACGATAAAAGTTGGGTCATTTAGTTGATAGTATGTCAGGCTAACCACAGATAAATCAACTGTGAGTCAAAACCCTGATGAGGGAAGAGTAATGGAAATGAAGCTCGAGCAGTGAGGGAGGCTGAGGGTATAAGGAGTCCTATGACATTAGTCATTTACATATGATTAGAACTAGTGATGATCTTAAAATAAGAGAAAACAAATTAGCCACCTCCTGATTCTGAAAGAACACTCTTTTGATGAAATACTCCCTGGAGCTATAAATGGTACTAGATGGTAGATTAGAGATATTTTATATCTACTAGATGACAGCAATCACCTCACTGCTCAGTAAGAAACTACTTCTTAAAATTCCCAACAAGAGTAGACCTGAAAAATATTGCACTATATATTTTCCTCCAAAACTCAGGTCATCTCTCCTCAGTGACATATGTTGCAAGGGAGTTTTTAAACCTGCTTTGCTGCCACTTGTGTCCCTATATTTATATAAACCAAAGTTTCAGATAAGTAGAACAAAGTAGAAAATTGTCTAAACACTGCTTCTAATCTTTGTTATGTCTCTCTTTCATCTAGAATACATTTTTTTCAATTTTACCTATTCAAGAACTTTAAATTTTAAAGAAAATGTCTTAGATACTAATATATTGTCAATAGGTATCATACATATTTTGTGAAGACACCAAAGATTATCTAAGTCTGTTGGTCTGTGTAGACTTTTCTCTTCTTTTCTCTAAGATCACACTAGTTCACTCTAGTTCTATATCATTGCAAATATATCAAGAGAAATGATCAAAAAACACCATACTTACCTCACTCTCTCTGCATGAGCAGAGTGAAACACAAAAGCGAAGTGATTGAGATAAGTTCATATAATTAGATAGTTGCAAAATTAAATTCCTATTATATGTTAACTAAACTGCTTGAGTTTTCTACTGAAGCAAATTTTTCCAATTCTTTTTTGCTCAGCCTTTGTAGTAACCGGTAAATCATTGTGTATCATAAGAAAATATAAAGTAAAACAAAGAAATTTTCACTAATGAATAATATACTAAAAAACAGAAACAAATACATGAGATCATGCTATGTTTAGTCAGTTGTAGAAAGTGTTGCTTCTAAACAAACTTTTAAACTGTACTACTTAGTCAAAGCATCACTAGATATAATAGTAGAGATGATGATAATGTCTGTGGAAGTAACATTGACCAAGCACCCTCTCTGACTGACATGTATGTTCCAAACCCTCAAACTTGTAGGGACAGGAATGAGAACTTCTATTTTTTATTAGCCCACTTTTGAGCCTCCAATACATGTTCATTAATTTCTTTAGAGCCTAAGGCAAAATGATCAGTAGTTATTTGAAGAATTTTCCATATATTAGAAATGTTTATTCTTTAGTCATTGACAAGATTAACCTTTATTTTTAAATATTTTAATAATTTTCTCTGCAGTTTCCTCTGGAAAAATTAGACAAGTACTTATTTTTTTTTCTAGAGCCAGTGGAAACTGAAATTTTTTTTTCACATTATAATGGTGGAGACTTCTCCTCTGCTAGAAAAACAGTGCACCCAGTCTAATGCATGAATGTTTGAGGATGCTCCTTTTTACATATCTGACTTGTACCAATCCTGCCGCACATACAGCACACACAGCACAAGTTTGTGCTTTGTATTGCAGCATCTTAGCTTTCAATTTTGAATTGAAATTAAACCCATAGTTTTAATAAACATCACTGAACATCTCAGAGTAGAAATAAAATGTTCAAAGATTTTACATTGTGCGGTATCATTTTATGTGAAATCTTACGTGAGAGACAAGGGGACTTGATAAGTTTAGAGGCAAGAGAAGCAAGCATCCCTTTATGAAAGTGTACTTTGTGCATTAGGCTGAACATAGCACATAGGTGATTCTGTGCCTGACAAACCTAGCTTAAACTATCACCAAAGACAGTCAGTTGAGGGGAAAGAACAGCCAGGTGGATCATGAAAAATACTGAGATCCGCCTGAGTTGTAGGGAAGAAAATGAGAGACTAGGCCTCGGCCAGGTGCAGTTTGCTGTCACTGCACGCCATTTCTCCTTCTACCGGTAAAGCTGCATCAAGCGTGCAGATGCCACTCCTTTCTCTACTCATTTGTCCTCCTCCCTTATAAAAGCAAAGCTAGGTTTGTGATTTAAAAGCTCAAAGAATTACTCAGACTAACCTCTTTCCCATATGGTGGCTGTCATCATGGTGGTCATTGTCTATATATGGTCATCCAGCTAGTCAGAGAGCTAACGATGTCAGCATTTCTCTACTCTCCCTTTTCTTCATCTTCTTCATTCTCAACTACATTTGGATGGTTGTTCAAAGAGACTAAAAAGTACTTGTGCCCAAATCTCATAGAAAGAGATAGATCATTAGCCATTAGTCAGAATTATATCCTCCCTTGAGCTCTTTACTTCAAAATTTAAATCAATCATCATTATTTCCAATATTGTCACGACAACATACTATTTTGCTTATAATTAGTAGTATACAAATAAGCCAGGAAAGAATTGGATATGTGTCCTATGATCTGGGGAAATCCATTTCTTTACAGAGAACAGTTTTTCTTGGGGCTAAATTGAGGTGCTATTTGATATAGGCAGATACCTTTATTGACAGTCCCAGGAGACTGGCCCTAGACTGAACCAGCAGTAGCTGTTATTTCTATTTAAGATATACTGAGTTACATTGGTAAGCCAAGGTTGCATGTGCCAAGGCTGCCACAAAAGGCAGCACCTGATATTTCAAAAACACCGGAGTTACATTTCCCGTGAGTAGTCCAACACCATTGATCAGCTTGGAATGCTCTAGAGGAAAAACACATTTCCAACTGCATAGAGCCATTATTTGACATACAATAGCCATTCCTGTACACTGGTATTGCCTATAGCATTTGACTTTTCCAGCAACTCAAATTAAAAAGTGCTGTCTTGGTCCAGAAGAATATTAATATGTAGTTAATAAATAGTTATAAGCTAGTTGCTGAGAGAAAATTGCTTTTACCACTATTGAGATAGAGAAGGTCCTATGGGGTTAGTGCTGGCCAGAGATTAGCTGAGGCCAGAGATTAATTTTTATTGACATTTATATCATACCTCTGAGCTTTAGAAAAATAAAGCTGAAATCAAATCAGGTCAAGCGAGTACAGTTGAGGCGATATTGCTGAGAACTGCGTGAGAACACCTAAACCTAAATTAAACACAAGCAATGCTGAATTGTAACCCCACCTGTGAATCATGCTGAGGGAGAGAACACAGAGGGTTTATGTAGAAAATCTTGGCGACAGACAAGTGTGGAGGGGTGTTCAGAAATGCTAATTTATATCACTGAGGAGCTCATCAAGACTGGTAGACACAGGAAGGATTTCAGACTGTCTCATAAAGTGGCTTACAATCAATTGTGGAGCTAGACATATTAGTCTAGAATCAAAGTGTTATTGCTTTTAGTCGCTGAACATAACTGAGCACAGCATGCTATAGAAAGATTGCAGGCCGCCAAAGCTGCTTGGCTTCAGCAGATTTTTTTAGCTTTGCAAATGACAAAAGCATATGCAGAGCTGTAGCCTTACTTGAAGCATGTTCCTGTTAGCTGATCACCTTAAATTACAACTTAAAACTTTGTTGCTGAAATAGTTTACTTTCTTCCTGATCCTAAAACTCTTCTTTATTACTTTAAATGATATAGTTCCCATCAACCATCAGACTGATATTGGAGTTCTAACATTAGTAGTCATTTCTGTGGTGAAAAAAAAAATACATATTGTCACTTTTGCAAAAAGAATTTTCATTAAAACTCTAGCATCTGTGACTCTCCAAAGTGAAATAAAGTATAATGCTTGCTAAGGCATAAAAATACCTGTTCTCCAAATTGCAGGACTAAACCACTACAATTTTGCTGCTGAGGCTGTTGAACATTTTAAGGAGTGTGTCTAATCCCCTTTATAGCTCCTGCGCTGAATGCAGAAACACTGTTCTCTGGTGAAAGTGTGCTCTGAGAAGTGTTAAAAAGTGCTAGTTGGCTTTTGCAAGGTTATGGAGAGCTTGTGAACTTCATCTTTTTTTTATTCTGTGTTCTACTTTGAAGACATAGGTGCTTTTCTAGCAGTGGTTGAAGGTATCTGTAAATGATTCTAACTGAAATCCTCGTTGCTGAAGGCACACTACTGAGTTCTATCTGAATTTCAGTTCTCAACATGACTTTGACTATCAGATAGTTCATGGCTAGCCCTATAGTCTCACACAATAAGGTAAATTTGCTACATTCCTGATAGGCTACTTTAGGAATTACAGCTTTTCAAGCGGAAACTTCTTTCTGTTCTTATAGCTCTGAGGCTGTTTTGATAAAAATGAAAAAAAAAAAAAAAAACCTTGGAAATTGCTAACTTTTCTGTGCATTGAGAGTCAGGGAAGAATATCACCTGTGAAATAATCTACTTGCCCACTTTGATTTCTAGAATAAGGAGAGAGTGATTCAGAACCAACTTGGGTCATGCTGGCCCAGGTTCACTGATCTTGTTTCAGCAGTTACTGGAAGATGGTTGATGCCCCTTCCCCTTAAAAACAAAGAACGAAAACAATCAAAATTAAAATGCTTTGGTTGTTTTGGCAACATGCTTATTGGTGCTTCTAAATACCCTCTCTAAAGGAAAAACAAACAAGCAAACAAACTTTTCCATATACCTGTCAGTCCATTCATTATTCTGCATCTGTCTAGCCTCACTGTGATTTGAGAAAGCAAATGTAGTTTCCCGAGAGTAGTCCCTAGTTTTCTCTGTCCTAACTGTGAACCCTGACTCCTCCCAGACTTCTATCAGTCTCTTCCTACAGTTGAACCCTAAAGCCAAAGCATGGGGTTTTTATTGCAGGAAAACATATATAAATACATGTATGCATTCAGATAATAAAAAAGGAGAGGTTGCCAGAGAAAAGTTCATTTTACCTTTTAACACATATGAGAATTCCACACCTAAATAGTCAGAACAGAAATGGACTGACTACAGTCAAGCTATTTCAAAATTAAATTTTAAAACCACCGATGCAAATTAAATTTTATCACTTATTCAGAGCATATTATATTTTGAGTATTAGTGCTCATTAGCAATAACATTCATCCATCCTTCCACGCATCTATTCATCCAACAGATGCTCATTAGGAACAATTTCTGACATTTTATTTAGTACTTTCAGATGTGGCAAGTTAAACTGATATCCAGAAGCAAAGATGACATAGTACATTTGTTCAAGATGAAGGTGGCATGGTATATAATTTACATTTTATTTCCAATCTTTGACCATTCCTTGAGTTCACAAAAAACTTCAGACTGAAAGTGAAAAAAAGGCACTGGAATAAATTTGAGGGAATGACAGGGGGAAAAAATGACTATAGCACTTACCAGACCAACATCTGCACCATAGTAAATCAGACAGGAAGTCACCATTACTGGAAAACTTCAGCAAATCTAGGAACTAAAATTTCCTTACACCTTGTGCTACTAAAATGAAGACTTGTTATTTAGCTGGGAAAGTTCAATTAATTGATGATTTGATGTATCCTGAAGCATAAAGTTAAACAAAAACTTCTGATCCTTAAATTTATTTTCCTGTTATTCATAATAAAATAAATAATACTATTATATCATACAGCATAAACACTTGAAACAAATGTCTATTTTGCCCTGTTTTTATATTGTTTTATCTCATTCTATTCAACTTTAATTTAAATGTTATTTGGGTGAATTTATTCCAGCAGTTTGGCACCGAGGTAATAAAAGAATTTATTTTAACTAATACATGCTCAAAAGGCTCCCTACATTAGAGCTGAGTTTTATTGAATTTGAACCTGGTCTGGAATTACCATTGCTGTTTAACAGATATATATTCATTATGCCATATTATCCTCGTTGCTTGTACATTAGCTCTACCATTTCCTGAATGCACTGTGGAAAAGTGTTTAATAAGTGTTCACTTGGATCAAACTTGTGTTTATTTCATTCATAGCATTGTAAATGTATTGAAACCAAATCTTGGGATATGCAAAATATTTAAAATGAGTTGGCTAGTTCGTACATTGGATTTTGGACCTGAAAACGGTTCAAAATTAATTAAAAAGCTAGATTGGATTTAGACTCATTTTTTGTGGTTGTTGCTATTACATAAATGAATTCATCTATCATGGCCTAGGGATGAACACTGTGATAGAACTCCCTACTGGTCTTTTAATTCTTTTGTCTTTCAGTGGCTACCTGCTTGTAATAAAGGGAAAGGCTGTGGCGGGCTTAGGCATTCACCACTCTTTCTTGAAGGACTTTCAGTGCTATATACTCATTGCTTGTCTCTTCTCTTTGTTCTACAACAGAAAGAGCAATAGAACTTAGCATAGTGGCTGATATCATTTTAACATACTATTTTCCTGAGGAAGACACTATACGGAATTTCATGTGTACGGGTGGTTTTAACCTTCTTGGCCTGTTTTGCTACATTTCTGCAGACTTAAGCTTCTCTTTAATCATTTCTCAGCTCTAATTGATGTTCGGAAAGGCCTTTAAAATTAAAAATAAAATATTTTAAAATAATGTTTATAGTAGGACTTATTTGTATATAAATAACAGTAATTAGAATAATACTTAGTGTGTCTATAAACAGATGTTGTGGGAATATGTAATATTAACAATTTACTGAGTAGCATTACTCACCACTTACCATGGGAAAGCAATCCTGCCGTACTTTTGACATGCAGTCACTACCTCTTTTAATGTTTTCCATTAGGGTGAGGGACATACCATTGTTAAAAAATTACAATTAGAACAATGACAGATGAGGGGAGAGCTCAGGATCACAAGTCAGTTCTTCCTGCTGAGTACATCATGACCTATATTCACAACAATTATACACTTTATAAGTAGAAACTGGGTCTGTAGCATTTCCAGACAATGTTTTAACTAAAATGGTGCTATTTTAGGATAATTACCTGCTTATATGATTTCATAGACTCGTATTCTGACACAAATGTTGAGTTGTATTTGGCATTACATTAAATGTTAATGTTCTCAGATAAGGAGAGTTAATTTTCACATTGATCATAAAAATTGATAATAAACACCTTTCACACACGTTTAATTTTCAGATGAAATTGGCAGACTACATATTTTTGAGTGGGTGGTAAAAGTGATTTGTTGTATTTTGCGGATCCAAAGAAGCTAATTAGAGTCTATTTTTCTCATAGTTCTCAAAGTATGTGTATAGATGCATGCATGTGTACATGTTGTATGTATGTGTGGCTGTGTGTAAGCATATCCTCACACACAGGTGAGAATGTAAAGCTCAAAATGAAAATGATCTTGAGAGAGACACAGTTAGCTCTAAACCACATAAAGGTGTATGCAATTGTATCTGGAGTGTGTTGCCAAGGAAGCAAAGTTGTGCTGTACAGTTATATTCACTTGGATGAGAGGATGTAAATGGGAAATCAGAAAGTGTGAGGAGAACTTCAATCCCTGATGGAAAGGGAGCTTGTGAACCCCTATGAGCACATTTGTAGATGTTACATTATTTAAGTTTAACTTCTTATATTAAGAGGCATTTTAATTTCAAACTGAAGGAATAGTGCAGGAAATGCAAGGAAGAATAGATGTATATCTGGATAGGCTCAAAGTGGCTAAGAAAATGCCGTTAGCTGAGATAGAATGTTCTTTCTCTGTGGCGCTTGCTCTCTTTCACTTTCTAGCTCCCTCTTAATCTGTCTCCATATGGTGTCTCCTCTAGGCTTCTCTGCAGTTCTGCTCCTTCGTACTCTGCAGTTTGGTTTTCTCTGCATCTGCACATTCCATAGCCAAACCAGTTAGCTAGCATAATTCATTATTTGTCTAATTAAACTATTTAACCTCTCCTACTTCTAATTTTCTTCAACAGCATGTGCCTGGTTATTTAGAGTCACTGGTAGATTTAACTACTTGCTAAATCAACTCTGGCCACCAGTGGTATAACATATGTGGGTAGTGCTAGGGATTATACACAAAGGTTCTGAAACCAAATTTTTAGGTGTAGATTTTCATTGGGGTTAATATCTTAATCAAATTTTGAGAATAAGAGATGAAAATATCAGAGGCCTTAACAGATGGTGCAGTTGTCCTAAATACCAGCAATAAAAGGTTGAGAATAACTCCCAGGCTACACTAGCAGCAAAAGATCGAGGTATCAGCTAGTTAAAAAAAGTGGTTTGTAAACTGTGTTTGTTGTTCTAAGCCTGAGCAGTAGAATCTTTTCACTGTATTTTATTTTTATGCTCGTATCATAAGCTATGACATTAGTGTCTAATTAGGTTCTGTTTTGAAAAATAGCATTACTTTTGATGCAGACCTTTTTTTCAATACTCAGACAGGCTCATTTGCTGGTTGTTTTAAACCTAAATTATTTTAAACTATATAGGTATAACAATAGGCTATAGATACTACTAGAAAATAACTAATACTGAAATGTTCACAATTTCCTTGCTTACAATTCAACTGAATTTCTATAATTCACCTTGGTGATCACAGAGTAGCTCTTGTTTACTTTTTAAGTAGTAAAAGTATTCTGTCTAAAGAAATAAAGATAGTATTTAGTAATTCCTGACAAAAGTTTGTTCTAGATTTTCTAAAAAAAAAAAATCAGTATTCCTCTTAATTACACTTAAAAGACTGTCAAAAGAGAATTTGGAAAAATTAGCTTATTTTGAAAGTAAAAATAGGAAAACATTGAATGTTTTATTTGTAATATAAGAATAATGTTGAATTGAAAAATATAAAAGCAAAGCTAACTGCTGTAGACTGAGCATAACCCACCCTAATTCACAGGTTGAGCCCCACTCCTCAGTGTAAAGACATTTAGAGATGAGCTCTACAGAAGGTGAATGAGTCATCAGGGTAAAGGCTTCATGGATGAAATTGACTCCTTCACAGCTGGAATGACAGCAAGCTCAGCCTCCCTTTGACAAGGTGGAGAAATTGTAGGAAGACCTTTCTCTATATGCAGTTTATGAAACGGGTTCTCACCAGAAACAGAGTGTGCTAACAACTTGATCTTCAACTTCCCAGCACACAGAACTGAGAAAAATAAATCTTTGTTATATAAAAGCCACCCGTTGTATGATCTTCTGTTATAGGAATTAAGATAGGTAATCAAATGTACCTCTTATCCCTAGCCATTTGTGTGCACTACTTTTATCTCACTGTTGAGACAAAATACCCAGCACCCAAAGTTAAAGGAGAAAAGGTTTATTTGGTTCACAGTGTGTAGAGGTTTCAGTCCACAACTGGCTGGCTCCAAGGCAGGGTGGCAGAGGGCAACAGTTGATGATAACAGAAGCAGCAGAAAGTAACAACAGGGACATTAAGAGTGTCTTTCTGCTTCTTTTGTCTTGTTCAGACTGCTGGGGTTAGGGAAGTGCCAAACCAACTCCTCACGTGTAGTAGTTTAGTAATTACACTCCCTTAATCCTAGAATCACACACTCTAGCTTCACCAGGACAACCACCAGAGGTTTTGGAGGGACATCGAGATCAAATCATAACACTACTCATTTTTCTTTTTTGAGATTCTTACCCCCAGCCACCACATAGAGCAATGGCTTGCTCATTCTTCATGTTGCCAGACTGGGCACAGACTTTCAATCCTCCTACCTCAGCCTGCCAGAGTGCTGAGATTCTAGGCATGTATCGTGATGCCTTTCTTGTCACAAGTCTTTTTTTCGGTGCCTATATATTTCACTAACCACCCTAACCTTAGGTCAAATGAATAAATTCCAGTCTTGGGTTCCACTAAGTACTTCAGAGCCTCAGAGACTCTCTTTTGGTGTCTTCATAAAAGTATCTCTGGCCACTCCAACTAGAAACTAGAACTATAGATGGGATGAAGATACTTTGTTCCTGAGCACATACTCTGACAAGGTGATTTTTTTCAAGAGATTTCAGTGGTTCTATGCTGATGGGATGAGATATTACTTTACCAAGGTAATTATAACAAAATACTACACAGTGAATGGCTAAAAGATGGAAATTTATTATCGCAATGTTCTAAATGCTAAAATTCAGAGTCAAGGTGTTAGCTGGCTTCTCTGGCCTCTCTTCTTGTTTTAGAGATGGCTGTCTTTCCTCCATGTCCTCTGTGTTTGTATGCCTCAACTTATGTCTCTCACTATTGTCCAAATATATTTTTATAAGGAATTGTTAAATTGGGTTACAGCATACCCTAAAGGTCTCATTTGAAATAATGATGCCCTTCAAGACTCTATTTCCAATTACAGTTCAAGTAAATTGGAAACACATGAGTTTTGGAAGACAGTTCATTGGACTATAACACATGAGTTTTGGAAGACAGTTCATCATAATCATGAAAACCATGAGGAAAACATTAGAAAAAGTAGTATAGTGAGTATAAGTAAAGTCTAACCTGCAAAACAGAAATTTTGGAAGAATAGTCTGGGAATTATATTTTTTGCTACTTTTAGTAAGTGTGCATGTGTCCCATGTGTCTTTGCACTGGTTAACGGTGGTTTATCTTCTCCTCCATTGACTCTCAGGGTCTGTTATTCTTTACTGGAGAGTCCTGTGCTTGTAACTTTTCTGACTCCTGTTAAAAGTAACCTGTGAGAACAGGTTCATGCCCTAAAGAGATGTTTATTGCACTGTTTCTCCTATGGCATCAATGAAGGAAGGCATCACAGAACATGGAGCCGATGCATTTAACATGACCTATTGCATTTTGAGTGGAAGTCTTGCTTATCCTGTGAGGCATCGGCGGGCCCACAAAAAACAATATTTTGAGATTTCTTTTTCCTTTGCTGCACACATTTTCTAGGGAGTTCTGAAAGTTACTTAAGCTAACACACCAATTAGAAGGCACATTCTTTCAGTATTCCAAAACTGCTGATTGAAGCAACACAAAGATTGTTATGAATGAGAAAAATTAAAAATAAACATGTAGTGAAATATTGGAATATTTCCACTTTCTAATTTAAAATTATGCTAAGCATAAGAAGTTAACACCTACAACACTGCTTACTTTTCTGTTGGATCTTAATATAAGATATATAATAATCCACAGATCTGTTGGATCTGTGGTGGAGTGACGAGGTGGCTGGTCTCCTGCACTGCTGATACGCTTGGCATTGCCTCTGTCAGAGCGGGCCTCATACCATACAATCCGCAGAATTCCATGTGCGTCACCTTGACTGCTCTGCATCCTCGGCCATGTTCGGTATCCATAAGGAGAGATACAGTCTGTGGCCCATGACAGACACTATGTAAACATATCTTCACAGTAGGGCATAAAAATTTTATATGTCGGACCTCATTTACACTTTTATTTTCTCAAACTATAGAAAAGATACATATACCAATAAACTCAGTAAATGAAAAGCATAACAAAACAAAAAAACCCCAAAAGCCTTCATATTTTAACATCAATGTTGATATAACTAGCTTTTCAAGATCTTCTGTGTACAATGATTGAAAAACTTGACCACAAAATTTACTGGTTACCCTAAGTCTCTTACTAAGTTATTTCTAAGATTGGAACAAACATTTCCAGAAATAATAATACATTAATATAAATTTTCAATATGATAAGGACAGTTGGTAGTAGATACTTTCTAAAAGTTAATTTTACTGCATGAATTAGGGATGATTAAACAGTTGAACCTTTTCTGCCTAGTCAGTGGGTGTTTGGGCGTGCAGTGGAAAGAAGAAAGCCCCAGTGTGTCCTGGGTTCTTCCTCTCTTACTCTTACTAGAAGATTTAGCCTGGATAAAAATCTAACATTGATTTATCTAACAGATAGTAAACAATAAACAAAACTGCTACAAATTCCATTAAATAAGGACATAGTATGTAAATCATCATTAACATAAATACACTTAAAGTTTCACTAATTTTCCTAAGGATGATACATATTCAGAGTCTTGTAACTTATTGCATACTCATATTTGCTTATTCTTGATATTTTTTGAAATTTTACATTTTAATAATTTAATTATCTATTAATAAGAGAATGTAATAAAAGGTATTTAAATAAAATATGTGCAGAACATAATTTAGCTGATGAAAAGTCTGTAGATAAAAAAATATTTATTTCCTAATATAGGAATTAGGAGTTATCAACAATAAAATACAAACCAGCATCATTAGTTTTTCATCTGTGATTGGAATTACATATTCAAATTTTTATTTATAGTAGCTTTACAAATAATTAAAATTTGTTTCTTAATTTTTGATGTTACCAGAATTTTACATAATACTTTCCTTAGCAGAAAAATCTTAAGTGACCTCAAAGTATTGAAAATTATGTTGCTGTTTTCTTTAAATTTCTCATTGCTTTCTCAGCTTGAAGGCTTTTTTTTTTTTTTTTTTCATACAGCGTTCCAGGGATTAGCTATAGTGATTTACAGTAAGAAATTTTTAAAAAAAGTCTAATTAATTTTTTGCCATCTTCTGTATGACTTGGAAGAAAGTGGGTACAAAGGAAACTCATCAGTTCAGGAATACAGGTGTGTAATTTAGTTTAGTTCTGTCAGTGTTTAGAGACCATAAACAATTCACTTAATTGAACTGAAGATATGTTTAATGAGAGTTTACTACACACCTAGTATAGCACTAGGCACTGAAAGTGTAAAGATAGATGAGGTACAGTTGCTTGTCTGTGCCTCATTATTTGCTGTCTCGAAAGATGTGAGCAATTTGCATGGCAAAGAAGACAATCCAATCAAAAGGCACAGCATGAGCAAGGTCATAAAGACTTGAAAGTGTCCTAATTTATTCCTCCCTCAGCATTGGGGTAAAATAAGTATTCCACTGAGAATGAAAGATCGCATGCTTTTGAAAAGATTGCATTCTGGTGAGCTGTAATAATATGAAGGGCCTTTGAGGGTCACTAAAAAGAGTTTGGACTTTGTTCATGTGAGCTTATCTAGGTATAAAGATAGATTTATAGGATAGAAGGCAGGTATGTTTTGTAAAATATGCTTAGTTGTATCCTATTTAATTTAAATAAGAGCAGAATTTTTTAGCAAATGAGAAATTTGAATCCATTACTACAAAAGAAAAATGAAGCTGGCACTATGAGTTGGGGAGAAATTATAATAGGCCTTGAATGGCATTCTGTAAAATTTGTTATTGTGTTTTTTATGGACCAAAGTATCATGATGTGTTCAACAGAAATATGTAACTGTAGATGTTTTCCATAGCATAGAGTATATTTGGTATCAAATAGACCTGCGGTTCAATGGCTATCTGTTCACAGTGGACCCTTGAGTCACAATCAGCCTGTCATACAAATAACTTGGTTTATGACTAGAATTTTATTTTTAACTTATAACCAAAGTATTGTGTTATGAACCAAATGCAGGCCACTTGTGCTTCCAAATGGTCTGAGGCACAGATTTAATCATTAAGAAATTCTGGAAGAAACATTATACCATCCTTTCATGTGTGGGGTTAATTGAGAAATCCTGAGTCAGTGTCTCTCTAAGGACACTGAGATCTTACTGTACACAGAAGACTTTGGAGACTATGTAGATGAGTCTGAGACTTCAACTGACTAACTTGGGTTACAATTGGCCCTCAGGAATAAACTGAGTATGTATGTCAGAGGCCCACTACTTCCCTGATGTTTATGGTTAGAAAAGACGCTTCAGTTCTTCAAACATTTACAATTTATCCTCGGATGAAGATGACATCTAAACCCATAGACAGGGTCTGGGACACAGCAAACACTCACTAAATGATACCTCTGTTTAGAGATATTCTCCCTAGAAATATAACTGTGAGGATGATGAAAATTGGTGGAAAAACTTTCAGGAAAGTAGCATTAAAACAATGTTAGGAAAATGGAAATAACTGAGAAAAAACATTGATTAAAAGGTATCTGAGTATAAATATAGAGAAGCCTAACTTAGACTTCTCCAAAGTTTAAGAGTCTATTGGGATGAGATTTTCAGCAATGGAAATGGGAAAGTTTCTGGATAACTGTATTGGATCAGCCACACTTTGGTATCTGTGAGGAAGTATCAGTATTCATTCCACAGATAAAACAACTGAAGTTTGAAAGTAAGACCGTTTGCTTAAAGGCAGTTGATAAAAACTAGCAAATAATGGTATTTAAAGCTAGATTCTGCTTATCACTAAGAACCAAAGTGTATAAATATACAGATTCCAGAATCAAACTACTTGAGCTACGCACTAACACGAAGGTTGACCAGATTATATGGAGTTCAGAATGTTATTTCGTATTCACACCTTACCTATAAAATGAAATTAATCACGTGTTTTAAATTATAAATACTAAGTAATCTCAATTATATTATTGTGTAAACCAGTATATGCCACATAGCAAACTTCCAAAAATGTAGGTTTGTTGCTTTACAAACAAAAATATTCATATGCTATAAGGTACTATATACCTTTAATATACAAGATAGAGTTTAAAAATTAGAGGTTACAAAGATCTGAATTTTATGACAGAGTTTGAACTATCAGATAGGTAACAGATGTGTCTATTGATTGATAACTGAAAGTAGGAATTTGGATCTGAGTGGCCTGAAATAGAGACACAACCTCTGTAGCAGGTGATGGTTACTGACGTGGCAGATATGAGGAGATCAGTGAAAAGAAAGCCTGTGGTGAGAAGAAAGTTTCGCAAGGACACCAACGAAGTCAGGAAGAAAGTATCAATTAGATGCTTTCAGGCATCTATCTGAGATGAGTGCTAAGCTTATTTTTAACAAGGGAGATAAAGTGCAGACTCAGATGCATTATGCATGTTACACAACACCTAGGGGATGGAGAGCAGGGCTGCAGCAGGGAGCAGCAGGGAGCGAGAAGTAATTGAACTGATGCAGTCCTCTAAGGGCTTGAGGGAAGGCTGAAATTTTAAGTTTCAAATTCAAGAACCTAGAGTGTTTTGTGTGTTAAGTTGAACAAAACGGATGAGACAACAAAAGTGTGTGCTCTTCCTCCACGATTAGGAAGCTTCTTCAGAATATTATGTGATGTTTTAAGTCAACCTTTTAAATTGCCTTTACATGATAAGTAGAGAAATTCTCGTTAATAAGGCATTTTTACTGATGTCATTTTGAATAAGAGAAGGGTGAGTAAATGCAGCAGAAGAGAAACACAGTAGAATGAAATCCTAGGGCATCATAACACTGCATATACATTCGAAAATTTTCCTGATCTAAGCATTCATGCAAATAAGTCATTCACCAAGAACATCATGTTAACCCAACAGTCCTTTGAGTTCACCATTTTTCATCTTTTCCTTATTAAAATGGACTACTTCCTTGGCTTATTTTTAATTAAGCTCAGTTTTTCTCTCACTAAACTATATGTTAAATCTCTCAACAATCACCAGAGGGTCCAGGCACATTGAGAAATCAGTGAAATATGGAGAAACAAATGTTAAAAAGTAGTAGAACAAGAGTGACAGCTTCAAACATCCTTTGTAATGAGAGAGCTTCTTACATCAGAATCTCAGTACGGCTAAGGAAAACTAATTGGGAAAATTGCACTGATAGTTGGCATTGACATACCCAGCTAATTTCTTAATGAGCAAAGTGAGACGTGCTGCCCTACCCCCATACCTGGCTTTCTGTTGTGTGCACCCTCAGTAATGCCATTGTGGGAGGTACTAACTTGGGGGCGTGCTTGATTTAGGGGTGAATTGTCTTTCGTTGATTTTGCTGGCTGCAGGATTCACTTCAGAAAGTTCAAGACCTGGATTTTTGTGTGGGAGTCGAATGAAAAGAGCTGAAAATTAAAACTAATACCCCTCTACAATTCAGCAAATGAGCAGACAGTCTAAAGTGCCTTGGCACACTTCCAGAATGGTTTTGCTCTCTGTATTGGGAATAATGCAAACCATTGCTAAGTCAAATGATGTTCCTGTAAAAGCTTTTAATTTCATACAAGAGAAAATTATCCATAATCATTGTTATTAATACATAAAAACAGACTCACATGAGCCATAGATTAACCATTGCTTTTTAATTTAATACCCTAGAGAGAAAAGCCAGGTAATTATGCTTTATCACCATACAGTAAGCACAGATTTGTCTTTCCTAGTTGTGTAACAACATGCAAAACCTTTAGCAAGAGGAACTCTATAGTGTCTTTTCCACTGTACAGTGTGGTATTCTGATTCAGCATAGAAATGGTAACTGCTTATTTTCCCTCTTCTAATTTTTAAAACATAGGGTGCAAAGATGACTTCAGCTGAAAATCATGTACTTCTTGGGGGACAGAGGAGAAACATGGAGGACTATTTGGCACAGATGTTGAAAATGTTCTGTTTATCCAATTATACATAATCAGATTAACCTTTCTTTTTGTGTTATAATTATTACACAAAATGGCAAGGTTCATTTGGCGAGACGTGACTTATTTTAATGAGCTCACTTATGTAAATCCTTTGATTAAAGGAGAAATAAGAGAAATGGGAGCAATTAACACAACTTGGGCATACAAAACACTAATTTGAGTCAGCTAAAATTAGAGAGACCAAGTGGCTTACTTTAACCTTAGATCACCCCCTTTATAATTTGACAACTAATAACCAAGTTTGGACCTTACTACCTCACACCTGAATCAGAATAATGACTTGCACACTGGACATTTTGCTTGTCAAATATTTTTCCATTAATCTATATTGCAAACAATTTCCTGGGGGGAAAAATCTGCTTAAAATTATTACTGCTCACACGATGCTTTTCCTAAAAAACCTTTGGCGGCTCCCTAGTAAGAAAGGAATTATAAATTCTTAGCTGCCCATGAAACATCCACCCTAGAACTCCTTAACATTTTCCTAATGGGTTTCAAATTGGCAGCCAGTAACAACAATTTTTATTGGCAAAGATGAGCTGTGCTGTCTATACAATGTTTTCTTTCTTTCTTTTTCTTCTGTTCTTTTTCTTTCTTAGACATTGAAATGGATTGTTCTTCTTTAAAATCAAATGAGATCTTATTATTTCAAAGCAAAGAAACTCATGTCTACATGACAAAAGTTATATTAAAGCTAAGTGAAAGTGCCCACTTCAGAAAGTAAGTCTTTTAGCTATGTGCCCTGCAACTGACTGGCTTGTCTCATGGATATTATCTTCCTTTAAGTGTTGTAGTTGAAATTCCCTCCTTCATTATACTCTCTAGAAAAACTCTGCCTAGGCTGGGCATCATGGCCCTCATCTATCATCCCAGGACTAAAGAGGCTGAGGAAAGAGAATTAACGACAAATTCAAATTTGAACTATAAGACCTTGTCAAAGTGAAACAAAACTCTTACTTAGCCACGTTGATCAAACTTCGTGCCACTTTGCACACTGTCATCCACCCAAAATATCAACTGCAGGATGTATCGTCATTTTAACAGCCGATCCAAATTCCCCCAATTACAGAGCATTCTGCTGTTGCTTCTGTCCCCCAGGACTGCACTGGCCTTGGTCTATGGAATTGTTTTGGTAATTGCCTTTTAGTTTTACCACGATTATCATAATTTTCAGTATTTTTTATAAAATTCAGTTCCCAAAATACATTACAAGCTACTAGAGGATCGGAATAATCATATTGATCTTTTTGTAAATCCAGGTGCAACATCAAATTATATAAATAACAAGGTTTAAATGAGTACTGAAAATTGTTATTCCCAGTACTATTTTGGACACTAAATATTCAAACAAAAAAAGCATTACTTTTACCAATGTTAATTCATCATCTAGAATGGAAAGATTCTCTTATAGGGTATATTGTATAGAAAAGTCTATGTGAAATTAAAATATACATGATTTATTATGTATCTATGAGACACTATTTTGAGTATTCTCTTATTTTAACTCATATAACCCCCACAACCATTATTTGAGGCAGATTCTTAGGAAATGACAGTGTTAGCTACTTTAAGAGGGACACCTAGGTTTTAAGTGATGATGTCATGATGTAAAACCAGAGAGGTTCTGGATAAGGGCCATAACAATGGAGGGAGGACTTCCTAGAAAGGCTCCTTGCAGAGCTGTCTTTGTTGCTGAGGATTTGTGTAGTAGGTGATGTGTTCAGGGTTACTAATCACCCAAGTATGATTAGAACGCTGATTGTGGCAGAATGGACTGATGTGTGCTGAGGAAGGCACACCATTTTCTGTGGACTATAGAAAACACTGGAAATTTGTAAGTAAAGGCTGGATCACTTCTAATTTAACAAGATATTAGCATCTGAAGTGACTTGGATGATGTATTAGGCCCAGTCAACACAAGGAAGGCGGGAATCCAAATCACACTTACCTAAGGTGTGAACAGGGGCATCCATTCAGATAGTAACCAGGGAATGAAGGACAGACTCAGGGATGACATCAAAATCAAATATTTAGTTGCTGATATAGTTAACACAAGTGAGCAAAAGTCAGATTTAAAACAGTAGGAGACTGAGAGAAGACTTTCAAAATCCTTCTTGCATTCCTTATCTGATATTTTGAGCTTTTACATATAGAATCATGAATTGAACCTCTAACTCTGTAAGAAATTTCAAGGTCTTTTTGGTGTCAAATATAAGTTGCCCTTAAAGACTGTCTAACTTCCTGCATCAATTAATTTTGTTTTCATATTAGAGCCATTTCAAGTATTTCCAAGTCCCCATTTGCACATAGTGACAGTTCAGAGAAATCTGTCAATAATCTCATATACCACAACACTGATAACACATTTATTCCATGTAATCCACTATGAAGGATGTTGCTGGTATCTCATGAGAGGTGTGTTTTTTGTTTGTTTGTTTGTTTTACCAATTTTCTTGTTGAAGAAACACAAGTACTAGAAGCTATCCTTTCTTATTTGCTCATATATCCCATAAAATGTGTATAAAATAAAATATCCAAAAATTTAGTAATAGAATTACTTTATAACATGGGATTCAGCATAAGAATATCTAACCATCTTCAATTATAGTACTGCTTTTACAATATGTGTGGGTATGATAAGAGTGTGGATTGAATGTAAAATCTAGAATTTCCTTTTTACTTACCTTAGTCTTAGGGAATGGGTACATATTTATATTATATCTTAAACATATTTACTTTTCATTTCCCACCCATGGTCTGTGGTAAAAGCTATTCTAGACACTGAATAAAATTCACAAGTTATTTTGTTTTCACAGAATTTAAAGTCCAGTAGTGGGGACAGGAAACATAGTAGTTTTTGTTGTTTTGTTGTTTTTTGTTTTTCCCCTAAGTTTTTCAGAAGAATGTTCCAATAATGTAGAAGAGGTGGGATCTTACCAGGTTGAGTGTTTTGGAAATATCAATAGAAATCTAATTAGCACACCACTACTTTTCTTGATGAATGTTTCTTCAATAAACTAGAATTATCAAAAATCTGGTAGAAGCAGGAATTTATGTTGCAGGACAGTTTGCTGAAAGCAGTATCTACGGTTCTCTTGCTTCTCATGATAAACCCCACAGTTAGCACAAGCTTCATTTGTATTATTCTCTATTGGTTGATTTTACTCTGTCTTTACAGTTTCCTTAACAAAGCAAATTGGCAGATGTTAAAGCAACTTGCTGTATTGACAGATTTCTTGTGGCTTACCTAACAATAGCATTTTTGCCTCAGTTTTAGCATCTTTAGTTTCAACATGTTGATTTTCCATTTTTCATATTTTTAGAAGGTCACAAAGTTCAAAATACAATAAGTATGCCTATGTGTGAAAACACTTCTAGAAAGCCCATTTTAAAACCTATTATTTTCAAAGATACACTGTAGGAAAAACATTATGCACTAGAGAGTAATATGCATCTCTGAAATAGAAGTTTTGGCTAGAGAAGCATAATGTTGCATAAAAGTTTCTCTTAGTGTTGAGAAGTGGTCTAGGGTTATAACAGAGTACAGGTGAAATGCAAAAATTAATGAACAGGGGCCGGGGAGTTAGCTCAGTGGTTCCAGCGCCTGTGTTGCAAGCGCAAGGACCTGGGTTCGATCCCTGGTAACCACATACAATACTGAGTGTGGAGACTCACGCCCAGCAGCAAAGCAGTACCACATATCACAGTGCCGAGCATGGTGGCTCAGGCCTGTAATCCCAGAACTTGGGAGGCAGAGACAGGAGGATTGCTGTGATGTGAGTTTGAGGCTGAGCTCAGGGCCAGACTGAACTACAAAGCAAGACCCTGTCTCAAAAAATCTAAAAAAGAAAAAGAAAAAAAATAATGAACAGTTTTATTGGTGATAAATATTAAAGTAACAATTGAAACATAAATAATAAAATGGTGAAATACAGTTAAGAAATGTAAAGTAATTATCCTAGTTTTCCTTTTGTGTTCTTGGAGTGACCAACTATTAGGTTTTCAATCAACATTTACAAATGACCTGAGTATTAAAATATATCTTTATAGAGACATACAAATCCAGGAAACATTTAGGAAAGGAACTGTAATACTGAAAGCTAGACATTTTCTCTTTCTTTTCACCCGTGGCTTGTGAACCTAATGAGTATTTCAGTGACCTGGTATTGGTGGATAATGTGATGGCCCCTCAGCGAATACTGTAAGTTTTTAAATCTCACCTGGTCTTGGGCTATTGGGGTAGAAGATACTAATCTTTCTCTTTTCCTGCTTATGATCAATACTGGCATATATACAGAGAAAGCTCTTATAAGTCCTGTGGGTTTAACAGGACTTTTTATGATCAAAAAATAGGAAGGAGTAAAAGAGAGAAAAGAAAAAATTATTTCTACTGTCCCCAAGTGAGACCTACTAACTCTGTGCTTAGCACATCCTCTTAGTGTTTCTCGAGGTGTAGATTAGATACATTTCCATCAAAACAACTATGGTAAAGTACACAGTGCATTGAGCCCAGCTCCAGAGCTCAGGACTGCTGCCTCAGTGAGAATAATGAATGGGCAGAAATCCAAATTCTTGTTAAGCACCATGAAAAATCTTACACAGTCAAAATCTGAGACTCAGTGCTCCAAGTTAACTCTGCAGCCTTCAAATTTATTTTTTACTTAAATTTATTCTAGCTTCAACTATTGTTGGAAACAAATATTGCACTTGATATTAAGTTATCTCCCTATGTAACACTCTATAGGTCTGTCAGTGTTCAGAGAGCATTTTATAGACTATGGAAATCTTTTGGCCATGAAACAAAGCTTAAAAAAATATTTTATAACTCATTTGGTTAAACTAACTGATTAAATCTGTTAGGAAGTAACAAGGGAGTTAATCTTTCATTTTTCACCAGTAATTTAGCATAACTGATTTTATGTCTGGAATCAGACTCTACAAGGTTCTACTTCATTGCCATTTTCCTAGGAAGGACTTGGCTGGTGCTTGGCTTTATCAAGCCAGTGTCCATAGTTTCCCTAGGATCCAGCGTGGCACTCATCATTCTTTGTTTTCCTTATTTAATTGTCTCAACTTCCCACTAGACAGAAAGGGATGACAGCAGGACCCTCATTTGTCTTGTTTTCCTAACACCTAGCAGGTTCTGAAAATCACAGAGGCACGACTCGCGTAGATTAAAAATGCTTCCCCTAAGGAAGGAAAAGCAGTGGAATATGTTTGGAAATGAAGTAAAATTGTTTTCCTACTTTCACTGACTTTGAAGCTTCTCTTCACCGAAGCAGCCACCTTGAGCAGACACAGTCAACAGTGTGCTGCTTCCTCCCCTCTCCTGTATGGCTTGGGATCAGGGATTGGTCATGAAATACAGGACAAAGGCGGAAGCACCACAGTCAGAAGCTAGTCACATTCCGGGATGTAATAGTGCTAGGTGTCATACTTTCCTTCTGGGGGGTATTGTGAGATCTGTCATGACTTTCTGGTTCTGAATGCCATTTGTAACCAGTGATATGTAAAGGGCATCAACCATTTCTTGTAGAAAAGAACTTGTCCTTTTTAGTTTTGCTGATTCTTGACTCTTTTTTTCAGGCATGTTTTATGTTCAGGTGCCTCAGTGGTACCCAATGCAGCATTATCAGTGAATCTTAAAAGATCTTAGATATAACTGAAATGCAAATCCTATTATTTCCAAATTATTTTTAGCACTTTACATGGAAAACAAAATAATATATTGCTTATTTTATATTTATCTCTGTATATTTAGCTTCCAGTACTTCTTGAGGTAGTAACTTTTTTCTAAGATAAATCTTATTTTTTGCACACATTTTATCATAATGTGAAAATAACAAATCTCATATTTAGTACCTCCTTCCAGAGAATGGAGAGGGACAGGAAATGAAATTGGACCTAACAGCAGCCCTATAGCTGAGAGCTAGAAATGCTGTAGCGACCTGATCACTTACTGTGTTTTGCAAAGCTTGGTTTACGAACCATTAGTTAATAATCCAACTAATATACATTCATATTTTACAAAATACATAGGTGAAAAATTTTATGATGATAACTATGCTTATTTTTAATCAGTAAAACCATGTAAAAATGGGTTTTTCTTAACTACAATTTGCTAAATTTAAAAGAACCACAAAAAGAGCATTTAAAAATGATATGGCAAACCAAAATAGTAAAATGTGTAATGTCAGAAAATATCTGGTTATTGGAAGTAAAAATGGTAGGTATATTTATAAAAGTAATTGTCCATGAAATTAAGAACACTGACTCAGATCTGAATATAGCATTAATTTAGGGGACATTTCTATAGTACACAAATGTCATCACAAAATTATTTTATTATCATTACTGATTTTTTCCTGAACACTGCCTTTAAAATCTGTTGCTAGTTACTACATGGTAAACATTTCACTTCCTTCTCTAAGGTATTATTAACATATGGCAACATGCACCCATAATCCTTTCAGCTGTTTCTAAGCAAGGTGAGGCATATTTAGATCCTTATTCTTTCCTCATAACTGAATCTTGCTGGCTGTTTAATAATTGTAGTGATTCCTCTAATTTATCTGCTGAGAAATTGGAAGTGTTAATTATTTTCTAAAATTTCAAAATGAAATATTTTAGCATGACTGTATACACACACATACACACACACACACACACACACACACACACTCACACACTCACACATAAAATGGTGAAACATCTGTTGTCCAGAGTTGTTCTGAGTCTTCAGCTGCCCCCCCATTAATAAGTTAAAATACCCAGAATGGTGAATTAGAACTAATAATACTGAGATGAAATTCTTAATTAAAAGACAATTAAAAATGAGCTTAAAGCAGAAACACAAGAGAATTATTATTGAAAAAAGTCTCATTAAAAACAACTGATAAAATTTCTATTTTTAGCATGACTTTTTTATTTCATCCTAAATGTTGAAATAAGTACCCTATATTTGATCTGAATTTATTAGAAAATATTGCACTTCTACTCTGTGCCTACTTTAAGTTGAAATTTGTTTTTCTGCGAGTTGGGTTAAGACTGTTAAAATGTAAGGACAGAGAAGGGGAAAAAAAAAAAAGCACAAAACCATCTCTGAAACACTTCCACAAGTGGCACTTATGTTCACTTTGCTTATTTAAAAAATGGGCTGAAGGTACAGCTAGGTAGGGAAAGACTTGTCTGCCCTGTGAGAAGCCTGGTTTGACTCCAGAACACTGAAATTATATATGTGTGTGTGTGTGTGTGTGTGTGTGTGTGTGTGTGTGTGTGTGTGTGTCTATGTGTGAATTAATGATCCATAAAAACAGAATTTTGAAATGTATGTCTGGGATTTTTTTTTCTCGAGGTAGAAATTCGAGTAGTTGGAAAAAACACTATTTTATTAGTTACATCAATCTATATCAGTGGCATTACAGTGATTGTTAAATGGGTTAATGTGTTTTTGTGATGGCAGCGATTGACAAGGCACTCATTGTTTAAGCTAGCTGCTTTATAATAGCATCTGTATGAAGTCAGGGAGATATAGTACAAACTGCAGTTGTACCACATATCAAGAGCATGATAATTCCAAGACATATGACATTTAAGCTTAGCTTCCCAGACATTAAAAGAAGAAATAATAAGACTTAGCTCATAAATTGATTATGAAGGAGTAAGTTAATCTATACAATAATTTTTTAACAGTACCTGATAGTACTATTAGTTTTTTAAATTAATTTTAGAAAATATTGGAATGCTGCTTTTAAAGCAATCAAGCATATTCATGTCAAAATACTGGGGAATTTCTTAAAGTGTAGAATAAAGATCTTCTTTTCTGTATCCCTGTAGAAATACTATAAAATTATCCCATCCTTTAAGGCATTAGAAAAATGTCAAATTGCATTTTAATCATTATGAACCTTCTTCAGTGAGGAATGATGTCTCAGTCTAAGGAATTTTAAATAGTAAATAGACCAGCTGTAGGGAATTATATTCTGCAATGATAAATGTGGGGAAAAAATGAGCCACAAGCAAGGAAAGGAACAGTGTACGGGGTGCAAATAGAGTCCTCAGTTGATGGTGGAGAATCACATCACAACATCATAATGTGACAGTGTTGTCATTAAATAATCAAAGATCTTTTGTTAAAGTATTATTGAGTGGCAAACTTATAGCAATTCTATTTTAGTTATTCAGTGTGATGAAAAGAGACACTGGGAATTTAAAAAGAAGTTATGAACAGAAATACCAGAGTGATGAGTGTGCAGAACAAAGGCTGTGGAGAGTATTCAGAAAGAAACTGAAAGACAGATATGGGATGTGCTCATCTGCAGAAGAATGAGGCCCAGAAAGAGCAAAGAGATGCTTTTCTTATCTATTGTCATTTAATATCTCCTTTCCTGTTCAGCTTTTGCGAGAATTATGTCTTTATGTTCATTGTGGTTCCTAAAGAGCACTACTTGTTCCTTAAAGATCTTTTACGAGGAAGATTGTGCTGTTTTCTTCTCTCTTTTTCTCCTAACAATCCAGTTATAATGAGCTCAATTTTTTCAGGATGCAATTTTAGAGATTTCCTCCTTCTGCAGACCTAAGGCAAGCGTGCGATCAAACCAAATGATTTCAAGATCCTGAAGGAATCTCTAGCTAGGTATTGAGTTTAATTTCCCAGATCAGTGGGAGACAGGGTATGAGGACACTGCCAGAACCCTCATGGCAAGCTCTATCCCCCATGAGTCCCACAGCAAAAGGATTAACAGATAACAAAGTTGGAACCTCCAGAAAAAGGAGCCCAGGTTTGACTCTTGCTACTCTGACCAGCAGCAGCAAAAGACCAAATACCACCCAAGCAGAAAGGAGCCAATCCCCTGAGTTCGCCATACCTTTATGTGGCACCAATCCTTCACATCCAAAATGCTAGCATGCATACAACAGGACAGTTATCCATAATAATCCCTGTGGTTAAGATCCCATTATTCAGGGCAGACGTCCTTAAATCTGAGTAAGTCCCAGTAAGAAAGTCCCAATAACTAAGTAAATCTTAAAGCCAATAATCCTAGTGCAGTAATCCTTGTAGTTTAAAATCCCATAGGGTGGGGCAGATGCCCCCAATAATCCCACTAGTTGATCCTGAAGGGCAGGGCAGACATCTTTAAATCCAAGTAAGTAAATCATAAGAGTGAGTAAGTCTTCTGTAGTTCCCGACTCATATCTATAAGGATAAGAGTAGGATTGTTAAGGAGCAGGATTGTTGGGATAAGAAAGGACTGTCATGTGGGAAGCTGTTAACACAGAGATTGGGACATGCCCTGAGCTTTCAGGGCATATTTGC
>PVIR01002030.1:45095-109754 GCA_004026965.1 Petromus typicus
AAAAAAAAAAAAAAAAAAAAAAAGCTATCAGAGAAATAGAGAAGAAGGGAATGGACAGAGAGGGAGGGGCAAGGAGAGCCTTATCATATTAAGGCTGCTTAATATGATAACTGAACTCTCATTGAATACATGGAATGTATCACGGTCTTGTGATACATGCAATGCTTATTCAGTTCTTTTTCTGCTAAATTAGTTTGGATAAGGGCAGTATTTGGGTAGAACAAGGGACTGTGAGAAAGGTGGAGTGAATCCAAAATCCTGGATGAAAGTAGGAAAGAATGGTAATATGAATCTCCTAGGATTAGCTTACTTTGGTGAAACAATAATTAGAGAAGGAATTCAGACAATATATCAAAAGAACAAATCACTTGCCTATATAAGGCTAAGTATATGAGCTTGGGATGTAGCTCAGTGGTATTGCCACCTGCCTAGAAAGTGCAAGAACCTGAGTTTGATCCCTGGTTTCACACAAAAAAGGGACATACAAGACTTTTCATTATTCCCATAGCAAGCAAATGTTATACATTTGAGTATATCCATTTATTCTAAAGAAATTTCATTCTTGTCCTTTATCTATCTGGTTAAAGACAAAAATTCTGTTGGAGGCACCAAGTGCTTGGAAGCTGGACATTTCACTCAGTGGTTTTGGCTCCAGCCTCAAAGCACAAGTACCTGAGTTCAACACCTGGTTTGAAAATTAAAGTGTTTGCAAACCACTTTAGAAAATAACGCTAGATGTACTATTCCTTGCAATTTTACTTATAATCTATAAAAACTCTAGGTTGACTCAGCCCACTGAGGTTCACGCTGGCTAATCCTTTAATTTTTATATTCCAATAAAATACAGGAAAGTTTGATATTGCATGTTACATTTATATAAATATATGTATTACAGGTAAACCATATATTTGTATTTTAATAATAATAGCTCTTAGGAATGACATCAAGTTTATCATCTGTTCCCTTAATCACTGTCCTGGTTGATTCTGGAATGGTTATCTATTAGAAGATTGAAATGAGCCCTTGCCCTGGAAGTAGTCAATTATACCAGTTAGCCAAATCTCCTCATTTTACAAGTGTTGCCAAAAAACTAATGCCCATGTTGAGATTTCTTTTCTCAGAAGAGAACATTATCAACCGATATTTTAAAGTATTTGTTATAGACAAGAAAAACTGCAGAATTCTGAAAGCATTGGAGGCAGGACAATTTCCTCGATTTTTCTTTCCAGGAGTTTATGATTTAATGAGTAAGAGAGATTACAGTAAAGGCAACAAAATGTATTTTCAGTGAGTTCCATGAAGTTGTGACCTGCACAGAGGCAATGTAGTTACTGCTCGCTGTTTCTCTCTTGAATTTCTCAATCACTTTTTAGCAAAAGGTCTCCTATTTGCAGTTTGTACCCCAGCAAATTGTGTCATCAGTCCCAAGTACTTTGTAAATACTGCAAAGGAGTAAGGACAGATAACAGTGGGAGTTCTTAAATGGTAACAGGAGCTTACCGTGGAGAGCCTGGACCTGCCCTCTGGAGCAAGCCTCTCCCAGGAAACGGTGACAAACTCATGATGGAGCAATGAATAGGAGTTAGTCATGTGGAAGATAGAATGACAGAAACACTTGCAGGGAGAAGCAGTGTTTTATGCAGAGTCTCTGTGGTACACTAAGCATGGCAAAGTCACAGTCATGCAGTGTAGTTGAATTTCAGAATAAAGATAAAATAAGAATTGTTGTAGTTGCTCTGAAGAAAATTCCAAGGAAGGAGTGGAGCGGTGCTCCCATTAATACAGGGCAAGAAGAGATTACTTGAACCAAGAGCCTGAGAGACAAGGCTTAGGATTCAGACAGTGTACTGATTGATAGGATTTCAGAAAGAAAGGAGGGGTAGTCAGGGATTAACACCATATTTCTGGCTGGGGTAATGAATATGTGTTCATGATATTTATTGAAACACAAGCTACAAGACAGGAAGCAGGTTTATTTAGAAAGACCCAATTTCCAAGTTAGAAAAGGTGAATTCCTGTTACCCATATGTTATCCACATGAGGAGGTCCAGGACAGATGAATAAAGGATTCTCACACAAAACAGATGTTCAGGTTGAAAATAAAAACAATGTAAATGGAGAAGTTTGTTCAATTTGCTTTAAAGTAAAATCAAAACTTTGAAAACAACCCATGATATAAAATGTGTTAAAGAACAGAGGAATCAAGTTTGTCCAACACTGTCTATGTGCCTTGTGTAGTATCTAGATTCTTTGGTAGGTAAGAAAAAGTTAATTTATCCTTCAGCATATAGGATCTTCAGTTCTGGAGTCATACTTTATTACTGCATGCTCAACTTCCATATATCTAATTAAATTGTGTGTGTGTGTGTGAGTGTGTACACGTGTGTGTTGGCTGATTGCTTCACTGAGTTTCGTTTGCTTCTGATTTTTGCAAAATGGGAATTCTGTTTTTAGTTGGTTCCTGGGACAGTTCATACTCCAATCTCTTTAATATGGAACCATAAATTCTGGGGATAAACCAGAGAGAAACAAAGAGTCTGTCCTCCTGTACTCAGTAGTTAGGACAGCAGTCCATTCCTTTCCTGATATACAAGAGTAATTCTAGCTGCCTGATGATTCTCAGTTGCCGTTTACCATGAGTATAAATGGACCAGCTCAATGAAAAAGTACTGGGCCTTCTATTCCAAAAGTCAACAGCAATTATGTAATAATTTGACCTATAAGTCTCACCATCTTATTTAAGAAATGAGTTCCTATCTAATACTTTATTCTTTGAAATGTCTTGTTGGATTTCTCCTGAAGAACAAAAGTTATATTGTAAGCACATTTATGTATCTTTTGTTTTGCTCTATGTTGTACTCGATCAGTCAGTGATATTCCTCAAAGAAAAAACACTACAATAAAGGAAAGGCAGCCTGCAAGAGAACAGATTCCAGTGTTTAGCTCTGCAGGAGGAAGTCAGGTGAATATAAATGTACTCTGAAACTACCCAAAGATATTTATTTATTTGTACATTTTATTTATTACTAAAACTTGTCTATAGAATTTAATTTTATATCAAAATTTGACACTTATTCACTATCAGAATTTTAACATTTTTGAGTTTTAAAAAAATATGATATTTACAGGGATGAAGTAATATCCCTGGTTATTGATGCCAGCTACCCAAATCTGTGCTATTGTTATTTAATGTTCTAGTTTTTGATATCTATTTATATATTCATATTATATATAACCATATTGTAAATTTAACTACAAATTAATTTTGCAAATAGAGTCCATTATAACCAATTTATGTTTTTTATTTTATGTATATGTGTGTGTGTACTTAGGCACACAAAAATTTAGTGTTGAGCCCCTTTCTGGATTTGGGATTTTTTTCTTCAAAAAAATACAGCTAACTTGAACATATGGGACACTTATGACTCAGCATGGACTAAAAAATTCAAAGGGATGTAATTAATTGGAATACTAAGACACAGCATGCTTTTACAAGCATAGGAAAATTCAAGATAATAATTTTAGCCTAATTTATGTTGCAAATATTTGAAAGATGAAGATGACTCGAAAAACAGTTGGATTTCAAACTGTTGGCTTCAAGCTATATATTGAAATTCATTGACAGTGCAATTCTTGCCGAAACATAAATCAAATGTAGAAATAGAGTATAGTTAAATAATAATGGCAGAAATTTCATTTTCCTTTTGCATTACTCGTGTGGTGAGCACACAACCTTTTACATTAAAATCTTCCAAGTGTTTACAAAAAGCATATACTTTTAATATATCTATATTTTCAAATTATTGTGATTATCAGAAATCTTGTAGAAAAATTACATTTAGCCAGTCTTTTTGTACTGGAGACAGAAATAAGCCTTTCACAATAAATTTCCATAGCTGGCTTAAAAATACAACAAATGAGTGTTGCTCATTCTATTGCTAAACTAGACATTTATGAAGTAGAAAAGCTGGTGCTTTAAAATTTAAACATGTACTGAATTAAACAACTTTCATAAGGGAAGTGTTTCTAGTTATTATGAAAACAACATTGCCATTATTACAGTCATTCATACAATAATAGTAAAATAATTTATTATCTTATTTTAAATCTGGATTTTAATTATATTCAACAGTTTAGCAGTAGTGGATGCTCTTCTTCTCCAGATAATTTCCTCTGTACATACCCAACCCAATAAATAGTGATGTATACTAAAAGTAATTGTATTCCAAGGGATACATATAGAGTATAATTTTGTAGATTGTTTTCACTCTTATACACATATCCCAGTGGAGCATATTTGTGCATATTTGTGTGTGGGGGGTCATTAAGTGCATGTAAAATAAGTTTTGAGGCAGACAGACCCAAAGTATAGTCTTTTGTCTGCCCCTTAATCAATTGATTAATTAATCTACTTTGGGTAAATGACCTATTCTTTAAAAAATTTCCTGTCTATAAGAAAGAATACTTCCTTACCTAGACTGCATTGCAAAGAATAGTGCTAATATGGGGTGAAATGCATAAATGGCTAGAATGCTGATATCTATATCAATAGATAAATATGTCTATGTCTATTTATCATTCTGTCTCTATCTATGTATAACATTTCTTAAGCAGTTCTAGAAGTCCATTTTCATGACCATCTGTGAAAGCATCTGCCAAGTGCCATTCAATAGAAGAGCAGATGTATAAAAAAAGTAACATATATATTTATAAATACATATATGTGCACATATAAAATACATATATGTGTATCCATAGTTATGCATTTCCAAAACCTGTGATTCTACTGGGAATTTCTTGAAGGAAAGGAGTCTTTAAAGTAGAACCTGCAGAGAGAATAAGGTAGTACTATAATTGATAGTACTGCTTTGATATGTTTTTGTTCTATTTTACTTTGAAAATTGAGCTTCAAAGCACAAATGCATTAGAAATAATCAGAAGTCCAGAAGTGATCTTGAGCTATTTATGCACTAGATTACAGTTGATGACCAAGCTTTAACTGTGTGAACCATAAACTTTAAATATACCAGGTCAGTTCTAAACCACACAGGGAACAGATTAGGACTCATTTTGGTATGTTGGTAATTGTTATTTGCACTTCCAAGTAAAGGAAGAAATAATTGGTATGTGGGCACCAAGTTCTTTCCATCACTTTGCAGTTGAAACATTTTTGATATATATGAGTAATCTTTTGTGTCTAATGATTCTATAAAGGTAAATATCCTAATAAAATGGCTGCATAGTAAAAGAGACAAGAAGGCTGAGGATTTAGTTCAAATTGTATTGCACCTACCTTAGAATTGTAGAGCCTGAGTTCAATCTCCATACCACAAATGCATAAATAAATAACATAAAAATAAATAGATAAAATTTAAAAAATAAAATTGACAAGAAAAGTTTCTAGAATCAGATTAAAAGGGTTAAAATTATCATAGTACTTATTTGATGAATTGAAAATAAGGTATATGCTTTATTTTTATCATAATTTTGATGATTAAATGGTAACTTCTCACCTCAGAGTCGTTACTTTTAAATGTCTGTGACCTTATTACTTTGCATTTGGATTTAGAAAAATGACAACTACATTTTAGGTTTTTAAAAAATCTATAAAATAGAAATAGTAATGGAGCATGAAGGCTTAAATTTCTTAAACTTAGATATACTGGCATTGTTTCTTCTCAAAGTATTTCTCTAATAAACACATGCCATATTTCTTGTCATTTTCCTAAGCAGTCCTGGAAGTCCTCTTTGCAGGTCATCTGGTGAAAGCCACCACCTGCTGTCATTCAATGGAGGAGCATGTAAAAACATGACAGTGTGTCCTTGTCCACCTCACTTACTGTGTTTGCCGTGGTGTCATTTCTGTCTCGTACCCAAAATCAAAATGACCAGGAAAATTTAACATGTTGACATAACTGAGGACATAGAGGCAACCATGACAGTGTGATAAAATGTATGAAAAAGGGCCTCTAGCTTCTGGAAATCCAAAGGACAGTGAGATAAGTGTGTTAGATGCAAGAGGGAGCATCTTCAGGGGATTAATGAAAACATGTTGTTTACTGTAATGATTTTTTTGTATTTAAATATATTGTATCTTTCAATCACCCCTTATACTTCATGGAATTGTGGTAAAGATTAGATGTTGTATAGATTCATGTAGAGTACTGAGATTTGTGTTAGGTATTTTATACTTGATAGCTACTAGTTAGTATTATTTTTACTACTATTCAAACAAAACCATAAATTATGTGTATATAATACATAGATGAGACTATCTAGACATGTATGCATGTTTGGATGCATATATATATATATATATATATATATATATTATACACAAATTTTTCACATATTCGATATAAAATATTTGTTTCAGAAAGGTGATAGGACAGAATTTGGAGTCACTAAATTACATTTGTATTACAAGGTTTTTATAGAGAATTTGCTGATGCATAGTACCCAGAAGAGAAGTGATTCTATTTGAAAAATGTCTGAATTCCTGAATCATTTCCTAACCAAGCTTTAACTCTGTAAACCATAAACTGTAAATAAGCCATGTCAATTCTAAACCAGAGGTCTTACTATTGAGCTTTAATTCGTAGAATTGATCATTTCAAACTGTCTTCTAGCCTAGAGAACTAGAAAAAGGCTTTACATAGAAAAAGACATTTCTTGGTTTATATCTCAAGGGTTGAAATAAAATTATAATTTTGGGAATGAAATAGAAATGTAGAACAGAAATATGCTATCAATCTGTTGATACTTTACTTTTCTTTTATTATTATTATTATTATTATCTTTATTGGTACATTAAATATACACATCATGATTGCACTCCATAATGGGGATTTGTACCAGTATAAGACACAACTTAATTCACATTTTTTCCCATAGCCCTACCCACCCTACCACCCCCCATATACATAAAATTTGATTCCTTACTTTTTTGTTACAATCTCAACATTTTCCCCCTTCACACTATGATACTTTACTTTTCTATCTTAAAAAATTACTGAACTTACTTTATGTGATCAGTGGCCAACAACTATGAAATTTCAATGAAAGGGAATGATGAAACATAGTTTGATACATTATTTTCAGCTGGCAGATTAAAGACTATCTATGTGTAGAATTAAATAATGCATTGGAACTTTGTTCCTATGAATTTAGACATTGTTCATTCATCTTTAAAATACAGATATTTTACTATATGTATAATTTTGTGATGAAATGTAGTAGAGTAAATGATTATAGTGTCCACTCCATATTAAAAGTGGCTTGCCTTTTGATTTTATCTAGTTCTTGATTTGGTAGGCTATTCTGTCATGTCTATGGCCTCTGACTAAGACCAAATAACACAAAAGTTTTTAAGACTGTGTGTTGTTGAGTTTTTTTCCACTGTCCTGTAATGTATTTGAATAAAATAAAAATACACATTGGGAAAAAACAGTTATTGCATTTAATAAAATGTAGAGTGGGTTTTCATTATTTTAAAAGTTTATTCTTAAAGTTGTATGAAAAACTTGTATATCATTACTTTGAAATAGCAGTGAACAGATGAAAATCTGATATACGGCATACTTCTACAAGATGTTATTGAAAAAATAAATGCCATTAACTCTCCTTCATATGACAATTCAGAATCACAAATCTAATGTGAATCTTATTTTAGTATTTTAGTAACTGTTACATAATTTAAATATTAATGAAATATTTCACATTTTTTCCATGTAGAATATGTGCAACTTACTGAGAAATTATTTGTATAAATACATTGTGCCTACTTTAGTGTTTAACAGGGTTATTCTAACTGGAGTACAAGGCATGGTATATTAAGGTATCACTGCCTTGGTTTTGTCTAGAGGCTTCACTAAACAGTCTGTTCCTTGTGTTTTCTGGGTCCAGGAGTGTCAGCTTTCCTCAGTTTAGGACCACATTCCTCCAATGTCCGTTTTTGATATGATATTGCTTCTCCTCTGTCCAACTTTCTTAAACTCCTCTTATAAAGATCCTTGTGATTACATTGGTTTACCATATAATCCAAAATAATCTCTCCATAATTACATCTTCAACTTAATTCCAGCTGTAAAATCATTTTTATCCCATTAAGGTAATATCCATAGGCTCCAGAAATTAAATGTGAACATGTGTGATGATTTACACTATGCAGCCTAGATGGTCTACCCTCTGGTCTCCTAGTTTATCACTGTTTATATACAAAGAACATTTTAACCATCCTGACCTCCCAAAAAGCCTCAACCTATTGTAGTACTATCTCAGTTTTTAATTCTCACCTAAATGGTCCCAAATACTTTCACCTAAATCACCTAACACAGGTATAATTAAAATTTCTGCATCATCTATTTTGGGGGCAAAATTTCTCTCTAGTCTAAGGACACTAAAAAGCAAGTCATTTAGATCCAACTATAGTCATGTGATTTGGAAAGGCATGCACGTTACAGGTATCCTCATTTTACAAACAGTGAAAGTAAAGAAATTAAAAGGAATTGTCTGGCCTAGCAAAATGTAGAAATTCAACATGACAAATGCTCTTATGTTCTGAGAACTGGAAATAATTTTCTATAGCTCTTGACTTTCCATGTGGCCAGAAGTGCTGCCATGTGTCATCATTCTTGTTTATCCTAAACATTAGATATATTGTATTTGTATCTGAGTAGTTCTACCCGCCTTTCTCCATGTTGCATAGTTTGGTAATCTCAGAGTCTTCTTTTATCCTGTCCCTCTCTGTCCTTTGCACTTCAGGTTCCTGGAGTGGCTACTCATGTGACATCCTGAAGAATCTTGTCAGCCTTCCATGCATATCACAATGATTTGCTCCATTAGACAAAGAGCTTTGCTAAAATAATTGAGGCTAATCCTGATTTTACTGAGAGGGCTGGGAGTTACATCAGCCACATGCCTAATCTCTCCAGAGTCCCCTCTGTTTGTGATGATTTAGATATCTCTGAGATAATACACCTTTCTCTCACATGCTCTTCACTTTTCCTCAGCCTTTCTAAGAACTTTCCTTAATATCTGTGCCTCTAGCAGTCTGCTGAAATAAAATTAGTTCTTCTTAAAAAAAAAGCATACTCTAAGCTTTGTTCCCCTTCTCTCTATTACTGAATTCTGAAAGTAATTCCTCTTGTTTGGGTGTTTGTTACAGCAATGCCTTATTTCCAAATTCTGAAATCTCTATTCCCTTTGCCGGAGATAAAAATGTACTGGCGATTAATTTCTTCTAGATGCTCCAGGGTAGAAATTTAACCTGTTATTTTCAGCTTCTTTTGTCTGCTGGTAACCTAGACATGTACACACACAGAACACAAAACCAGAGAAAACATTCTGTACACTTTAGAAATAATTTGGAATGGACAATATGCAGGGATTACAGAGTATAAATTGTGGAGACTCTAAAGTCCAGTTTATAATTAATAAAATAATGTATTTCAAGTGGAGAATGTTTATATAAAATCTCTTAAAAGATGTTACACTTAAAATATATATTATTACTCAAATTAGAAAATTAGTAGTTCTGTTAAATTACTCTTTGAATGTATTTTCTGGTTAAATATGTGTACAACATACATACATGAACAATGCTAAGGTCTGCTGTCAGCTGAAGAAGTAGATAGGCTTCCATTTCACTTGGTTGTGGAAGTCCATTGTCCATGAACCATATCTCAAGGAACAACTTCCCTAAGCTATCACCATTCTGGAACATGCTGCTCTGTGGGATTCAAGTCAAATCAAAGCCTTACACTTTTGCAATTTTGAGGCTGCAAAGGGTGGAGTCCTTCTGCTTCTCATGATGCCCTCAGACCATCCTCTCTGTTGTTTTCCAAAATACTTAACATTTTCTAACTAGTCATTTCAGTGCCATTTTCTCATTTGTTCCATCTTTGCATGCTGCAACTTTTTCTGGAGGTTTCTTTTCCAAAATGTTTTAGTTTGTTTTGTTAAAAACCAAGCTAAAAGCCCTTAACATAGCCATGCCACTATCTCAACATTAGATTACCTTGAAATTTTTTTCTGCAAGATTAATTTGTCCACCATCTTAATCTCAGTCTCAGTCAACATCTCTGGACATGAGCAAAATCTATACAAACCTCTACCAAGCCATAGCACACATTATATGGAGTCCACCAGCCAGAGCAATCCTTCTTCCCAGTAGAGACATCCTAAACCTAGTATAATTTCTATCAGCATTCTGATTTTCTGAGCTCTGAGTAGAATATCACATCTAGCACAGGAAAGTGTTCCATCTCTAATTTTCAGGTCATTACTGTGAATCTTTCCCTGCTCTTCCAGTTCTCACAAGCCAGTCCCAAAGGCTCCCAAAGCACATGGTCAGATACAGCCACAAAAGTGACCCTAGTTTCTCTGGTACCAAAATCTGTGTTGGTTACTTTCTCATTGCTGGGATGAAATACTCAACAGTCATACTTTAAAACAAGAAAGGTTTATTTAGCTGTCACATTGTGGAGGTTTCAGTCCATAATTGGCTGCATCCAACACAGGATGACCAGGGAGAGAAGCATCACAGAGGAGACCTGGGATTAGGGTTAGTGCCACTGATTTCATAATCATGTGCCCTTAATCTTAGTATTACATACTCTAGTTTCAACCATTTCTTTTTTCCTTCCTTCCTTTCTTCCTTCCTTCCTTCCTTCCTCTTTCCTTCCTTCCTTCCTCCTTCCTTCCTTCCTTGCTTCCTTCCCTCCCTCCCTCCCTCCCTCCTTTCTTTCTTTTCTCTTTCTTTCTTCCTTCCTTCCTTCTTTCCTTTCCTTTCCCTTCCCTTCCCCTTCCTTCCTTCCTTCCTTCCTTCCTTCCTTCCTTCCTTCCTACCTTCCTTTCTTTCTTTCTTTCCTTTCTTTCTCTTTTTTTTTTGAGACAGGGTCTCGCTTTGCAGTTCAGGCTGTCGCTGAGCTCAGCCTCCAACTCACATCACAGCAATCCTCCTGCCTCTGCCTCCCGAGTGCTGGGATAACAGGCGTGAGTCACCACACCCGGCATTGTGGTATGTGGTTCTGATTGCTGCTGGGCGTGAGTCTCCACACCTAGTATGCTTTGTGGTTAACCGGGGAATGAACCGGGTACTTGCGCCCGCATGACAGGTGCCAGAACTACTGCGCCAAATCCCTGGCCCCGATTCACCCATTTCTGAAAAAGTCTACCTATGACTAAAGAGGTTTTGGAGAACATCTATATTCAGAATGTAAAAATCTCCAGCTCCTAAGCAAGTTAACTTGATTGTATTTAGCATTTAAAAACTCATATATACTCTAGCAGTTTCTCAATCATTATTTTTTTTCTAGTGTTGATATCAAGTCTAGTTATATGAAGATTGACATAAAGTTTTGCACTTATTCAATTCTTTTTTGTAAAAATGAATATATAACAAGATGAACCAAATTAGAATTATTATATTAATAATATATTCAAATATCTAATTTGTATTAAATCAATTGTTTCTGTTACTTGCTAAGTATAAGATTCTTTATTTCTCTCCTTACAATATACTTTTTGCTATTTAATTTTGATTTTACTGACATTTTCTCTCATTTTTCTAAAATTATTTGTCACACAGAATAAATTGTACAATAAGCAACATTACTTAATGAAACTTGGGCTAAGTAAGTTGTAGATACGTTTCATTTACCCTTTGATCTCAATCCCTTCTCTGCCCATAGTAGTCCGCCATTTTCACTGTTTCCCTGTAATTTGAGAGAGCACTTAGAACTCTGAAAGCACAATATCAAATATACACATTCTTTTTTCCTTTTATGTCTTTCTAACTTTCACTTCTATCGACTTTCATTTCTATATTCTGTCCGTGAACCTGAAGAGAAGTAACCTGGTTACAGCGAGCTGGAATTGAGAGTACAAAGACATAGATGTCAAAGAGACATTGTTAATCCTCCTTACAGCCTTGCTGTGTTGCCACCTTGTCTTATTGTATAGTTGCAAATTAGAAATAGCTGGGTCTGTTGGATCTTTTTTCTTTAAAATTCTATTGATTTGGACAAAAGTAGGAAATTTAAAAATAGAATTAGGGAAATCATTTAATTCAATCTTATGCTTTTGTAGACAATAAAATCAAGCAAGCCATAGACTCAAGATAGTATCCAGACTGCATTTCACTTAATGACACCATCAGAAATTCTTTCAACCACATCATACATCCTTAGTCAAGTTACAAATAAAATAAATTTTATTAGGGCTGTTCATCTTGCTATTTTGGATGATTTCTTTCTAAAATATTACTTGCAAGATGACCAAATTATGTATAATTGCAAAATGTATTTAGTAACAAATCTTAATACTCTAGTCATAAAAGACACATAAAGTAAATGATAAAAGTAATAATTAAATGTTAAACTCATACATCATTTAAATCAACACTTTTTCTTCTACATAATTGAAATATTTATCACTTTTTCTGCACCTTTTAAGAAATGCCTATTAGTTCTTCAGTCCATGTTTAAATTTGATTATTTGGAGATTTTATGCATTTTTCTTTATTTTTTGGTATTGAGTTCCTCACAGCTTCTGAATGTTAAAATCTTGTCAGACAAATAGGTCTTTCAATAACGATGAACAGCGTACATTATACTAAGTAAAAAAGCTTACAGAATGGCAAACGACTCATAATCTTGCACATAGGTGGAGCTTTAAAACCTTAACAGTAGTAACCAGAATCTGGGACGAACTGGTAGGAAGGGAGAAGACAAGAGTGTGTCAGCAGGTATAATGTCCCAGGTCAGGGGGAGTAAGTTTTGTGTCCATGGCAGAGTAGGATACATACAGTTAATCATAATGCCTCACACATCTCAAAATCGCTTAAAAAAGAGGATTTTGAATCCATTGATTATAAAGAAATTATAAAATTTTAAGATTATGTGTGTGAAATACCTTGATCCAATCCTTGTACACTGTATACATGAATTAAAACAACATATTTTAACTAATAGGTATGTATGCAAATTGTCATAACATTATTTAAAACAAAATTATTTAAACAAATAAGATTTAGTACTGTCATATGTAAATTTTATTGAAAAATCATCTAGAAAGTTCACTGTTTAAGAAAATATTTTTAAAATTGTGAAAGTTTCCTTTTATCTTGTCTCTGATGAATTATAGGGCTCATTCTTTGAAAATATTGTAGAACATATTCTTTGTGATCCTTAAATTGCAAACTCTCTTTTCTGATTCCTCTATTTTTATGTTTGTGCCTCATTCTTCGAGTTGATCATGCAATCCCAAGAAGGAAATACTTTTTCTGATTTCTAACTTGAGTTACAGTGGAGAAATGTTGACTCCATGATGACAACTTTAAAAACCCATTTCTTACTCTGTTCTCAGGGGCTTTGTGCTACTCTATATTCAGTTTATTTCCTAAACTTTCTGTGTATATAAAAACTCAAATTATTCTGACTATTATACTTCCATATTCTAGTTACTTCCATTTAAAATGTAATATGGAAAGTAAAGAAAACAACTTCTTTTTTAACTTCACAAGTTTTTTAGCTGATACATTTCCTTGTGTTTTGTAATCAAATTTCAAGTATTTCCTATAATACTATCTCTACTGATTCTGATTCATAATTCCAAAAGTTTAAAAAATTATGACATATTTCAAATACACTAGAAAATACAGAGGATAATATAACTAACTCAGAGCCATGTACTCACCCACACCAGATTTATTTACTGTTGATATTTTGTTATATTTCCTGTGAATATTTTTGAAAGAAATATTACACATTAAGTTGAAATATACAACATTTATTTTCATGTTTTTCATTTCAGAGATTGACTGTTATCTTAATATAGGTATGTCTCACTTCCATCATATATTTATATCATATCTGTGCCTATCCATAAAACTGATAGTATTATTTATATCTTTTTAAAATAATAAAATTGAGTTTAATTGTACATTTAAGGTATATGTTATGACAATATTCATCATTGAGAATTTGTACATGTAAATGACATATATTGATTCATATTTTTTATTCCTTTGTCCTTCTATAACCCCCATCACCCTTGTATATTGTGTCCATATTTTTTCCTTTTTATCATCAATTCCTACTCTTATTTAATTTTCCTGGCCCTCACCGAGTTCCTTTTTCTGTTGAGCATTTTCTCCTTATTTCACAGTACCTATCATACATTCTGAACTTTATTTACACTTTCAGTTTCTCACAGTGTTATGCCTACATATATTTACAGATTTTTTCATTTTTATTTTCTATTTTTATGTATGTGTGATACATATTTAAATATATACCATTGGGAAATAGCACATATCCATATCACATCTCTGTGCTTTCTCCTTTTCCTTCTATCTCCCTCCCTTTTGTCTCCTCCCATGCCCAGAACCAGTTCTCATCTCCACACAGTCCATGCTAGTTCTTTATGTGTATTACTCTTATGTTAGCATCTATACAAAGTTTTGCAAATAAATATCTCAGTTTATTTATTCATTATCATATTGATGAATATTTAACATGTCTAGTTTTTCCTCTCATAAACCTTAATGTTTGGGGTTGTTTATGTTTTTTTGCTCACATAAAAGTAATGTCTACAAAGATGTGTTGATGGTCTTAAGTGTGCAGCTGGTAGGATTATGTTAAGTAGAGTCACACTGGCTTTCAAAGAGGCAGACCGCAGTGTCCACATCCATCACCAGTACATGGATATTCTTAGGTCACATTTGCACTTGGACATCTTCTCATAGATTCGGCTTTAAGCATCCCATTTTGTGAATTATCCATGAATAAATTTTCTAGCTTTTCTATTGAGAGATTTGTTTTTACTTTTAATGTGTATATATTATGTATATTCCCTGAGTAGTAATTTTATTAGTCTCACAAACTGGAGCTCATTCACTCTCAACCCACTTTGAGTTGATATCTTTTTTCACCAATATTTTATTCATGATTGCCAAACTCATTCCTATAAGTTCATCATTGATTTTCATATTGTTAAACACAATGAATGTTTTTCAGATCTTTGTTAAGTGATTTGTTGGAAGCATTAAATATAGATGAATAATTGTGTCATTTTATTCTAAAAATATTATTGAGCTTCAGCTCTTTGTCAAAAATATTTATTCTTAAATTTTGTGACAACTGTCATAAATTGCTTGCTTTAAATGGTAAGTGCTATTTTTTAGACTCTTGTTGGTCCTTCTGCTAATATTTTATCTCAAAATGTGCAAATTTAAGCTTGATGTGGTGGTGCATCCATATAATTATCTCTCCTCAAGAAAAAGAAACAATAATAGAGCTTGAAAGCTCAGACAGATCATCCAGCCCCCCACCCCCCCAACCCGCAGTTCTGCCCTGAGGCATTACAGCTTGTGGAACCATTGAGTCTTTGTTGCTATCAGAGGTCCAGTCCAAAGTCTGTCTGCAGGCAGGAAAGCCTGGTGAATTTTGACCTTGCAGGTTCCAAACAGGATGATTCCCAACAAAGCTAGAATGGACAACTTGGTGAAATCTTCTTTCAAAAATGTTTGAAAATATAAAACAGAGCTGTAGCAATAGTTTATTCTTCCTTGGAGTCAAACCCCAGGACTAAAGAAAAGGAGAGAGAAGAAAGTAGAAAACAAAACAAGAAAACATAAAGGAGAAAGTTTTAATCTATTACTATTGTTTTTTTAGTGACTGTTTTCAGCTACATAGATGCACAAGTGTTATTTACTATCATACCCATTCTCAAATTTTTATTTCCAAACTACTCCATCAATATTCTACAGTGTGTTCACTTGGTTTTCACCCAAGCTTTCCAAATTAAGTTTCAGATCTAATTCTGAACTTTGATCATCTTTCCTTCTGCACTGTATGATGATCAAATGCCATCTTTTATTTAGTTGGAAATATTAGAAAATCAGGACTTCCTGGATATCCTACCTACCTCGATCCTTCCTAGTTATATGTACTATTTCATCTCTGCAGATCACAGCTAAACAAGCTGTCAGCATCTTTCCCTAAAACTAAATCATAGTATTTTATTTTCATTTTTCTTATTCTTCCACACTCTTAAAAATCTATAAAAGTAATGACAAAACATTTCTGTAAAATGTTTCAAAACATTCCTGTAGCATTTTGGAGTTAAAACTCCATGATAAATATTGTGCAGCAGGATTTAACATATTTGTTGATATATATATCCTCAGTTTTTTTTTTTTCCCCCACAGTATCTCTAGCTGTACTGCTTTTCACTTTTTCTTTAACATTCTAAACTTTTTTCATGGCCATCGATTTCTTGAAACCTGTTATTATTTCAGTGTGAGGAAATCCCCACTACTCAATGTGTTCTCATTCTGATTACATTTATGTATCACTTTCTTTAGAAATCCATCCTTGCCCGCCTCATTTACATTAAATATTCTAGCATTTACTTACATCGTATTACTTTGTTTCCCTTCATAACAATTAATATAATTTTAACAGTACAATCGTTGTTAGTTGTTTAATTTGGTCAATGTGGGTTTGATTTCACAGATTATAGTTAAACATAGATGAAGTTCTCATTTATGGTAATTTCGTATTCCCAGAATCTAGACTATTGCTTAGCTCATATCTATTACTTAATTACTATTTGCTCAATAAATTGCTGAATCTATTGCAAGTTCTAGCTTCAGAGGAGCTTTTAATCCCATTGGTACAAATTTACAGAGAAACACAAAATTGAAAAATAAAATGTGAGCCACAGTCATTAAGAATACTCTGAGGGAACGTTTTATAACCTCACTTGCCATCCATTTCTTCATTACTAAATGGAAAGTTTAACCTAGATCAAGTCAAAGATCATTTGTACCTCTAAAATTAAATACTCCTAAGTGCTGGCTCAGGAAGAAAATGAGATCAATGTGCTCCAAAGTAGTTGAGAAAACTTTCTTAAAGTTTTGATGATATATGCTATAATTAATACTAAAAGGAATCCATATTGGTATGAATTAGCAAGATTTAGGGGTTTAGTGGAAGAGTTAAATTACAAGCCATTCTCTACGGTCCCTAAAAATGAGGACAAGTCTGTGGAATATATTGGAGAATAACCACAAGACTTTGTGGAATTTCAAATAGTGATGCAACATGACTGCACTTTAGTTTTATATTTTCAAATCTATAAATATGTATTTGTTTTTAGCTATATTATGCATACTATTAAGAATCAGGGATACAAATACAAATGAGCTGGAACCCTTCCTCTGTATACCAGAAAAGTCATATGACAATATGAAAAAATTAGTAATTATAATGTCACAAAACAATGCAAAGAGAATAAATCCTAACTGAAATTCACATACTATTAAGCTTTTCATCATAAAGGTAGTGTTACAAAGTAGAAAGATGGTGTTTTATACATTTTTGTTTGTGTTTTTGTTTTTTGAGACAGGGTCTACTTTGTAGTTCAGGCTGGCCCTGAGCTCAGCCTCAAATTAACATCACAGCAATCCTCCTGCCTCTGTCTTCTGAGTGCTGGGATTACAGGCATGAACCACGCCCGGCACTGTGGTATGTGGCACTGATTGCTGCTGGGTGTGTCTCCATGCCCAGTATTGTTATGTGGTTACCAGGTGGATCAGAACCACTGAGCTAAATCCCTAGCTATACATTTTTTTTTTTTTTTTTTTTTTTTTTTGACAAGGTCTCACTTGATAGTTCAGGCTGGCCTTTCACTGTGTAGCCTAGGCTGGCCTAGAACTGATTGCAATCCTCTTGCCTTAGCTTCATGAGTGCTGGAATTCGTAGTATGCAAAATTATGTTCAGCTTTTATGTAACCTTTGCAAAGTCTGATATCAATCAGAATTAAGCTATTTTTGAAGAAATGTGCAGACTTATTCCAAATACACTTATTTCTTTATGTCCACACTGCAGATATTTTGCTTTAAAAATAAAATAAAAGGTTAACCTAAGGATTACATCATTTCTATAATGTAATAAACTTGTAGATGTTGGAAAGAAATTAATCTAGAATTGAAATCTAAGTATACAACTGCTATGAGGAAGTGAATTAATTATACCAAATTTTAGTCAAATATGCAAGAACAAATGCATCTTCATTTTGGGAAAATATTCAGATTCCTGAATTCTGAAACAAGTATACATACATCAGATCAGTTCAAAACAATTTAAAACTGTGTTTTTAACATATGTAAAACCTGCAAAATCCATAGAAGAAACATTCAGAGATTAACCATAATTTTTCTTTCTAGAAGCATTTTTTTTTTTAACCTCAGCTTTTTAATGTGAGATTCATACATAAATCCTTGAGTTTTACCAAATTGTTTTGGTGCCACAGTCTTTCTATAAGCTGTGTTGTGCACTTTGTGTAGATTCCCAAAATTCTGGGATGCTGAGGCAGGAGTTCAAATCCAAACTGGACAGTTTTATGATTTAGCAAGAATTTGTTTCAAGATACAAAAAGAAAAAAAAAAATAAAAAAGAACAGTTAAAAAAAATTTGGAATCAATCCCTTCCTCCCTAAGAAAGCTTCTAAATACTTTCAAATGGAGGATAATTTAATTCTTTGAAGTGGAACAATCTTATGATGCTTTGGTTCTTCTTTTATTTTTTAATTATTTCATATTTGTGTGAAAATAATAACATTCATTTGGGAGAACTGGTCCATGAGGATAACATGTCTCAATCATTTCCAGTCCTTTACCATCCTCTCCTTTTCCTTTCTCTTCCTCTGAACCTTTTTCCTATCCCCCAGAGTTGATATCATACTTTGCTATCATCTCTCCTTTTTACCCCATTCTGTTGTTTATATTTTAGGTTATTCATATAAATGAAAATGTGATATTTAACTTTGAGTCCAGCTTATTTCACTTAGCATGATAGTCCCAATTTCTAGCCATTATCCTCCAATGATATGATTTCATAATTCTTTTGGTTGAGTAATATTCCCCTGAGTATATACACTATATTTTCAATATTCATTCATCTCTTGATTGCATCTACATGATGTCAAGGGCTGAGTTGAAAGTATCTATTTAGATCATCTGTCCATTTTTCACTAAGTCATTTACAGGAAGTTAAGTAAAATTATTCCCACTTTAAGTTCAAGGAGCAGCGGCACTAAGAGCTTTAAATAGCTTTCTCAAATTAACCCACCTTATTAAGACTCAGAACTAAGTGTTCTGAATTATGAATATGATTTGTTAATACTGTGCACTGCAGTCTCCTTACAGATTGGATTAAAGCTCTGTAAGAGTTGAACTGAACATACAACATTAGAAGACATCTGTGAGAATTGTTCTCAATAACTTTCATATGGTTGGACCCTCTATGTAGTCAGAACCAACTACAAAGTAGAAGTTTATAGATGTGATATTCAGACTTTTTTTTTCCCAAAACAGGGTTTTACTTTTGTAGTTCAGGCTGGCCCTGAACTCAGCCTTGAACTCTCAGCAATCCTCCTGCCTCTGCCTCCCAAGTGCTGGGATTACAGGCATCAGCCACCATGTTCAGCCTTGTAGTATGTGGTTCTGATTGCTGGTGGGCATGAGTCTCCAGCAAGGCAGACACCAGAACCACTGAGATAAATCTCCAGCTCATCAAACAAATTTATTATGAAATGCATTTTCAATATAATAAAACAAAAAATAAAATAAAATGAAATATTTACAAATCATGTTGTAAAATATTAATCTATTAATATACAGACAACACAAATTTATACTAAGAAAAGTATTAACTAAAAATTTGTATGTCAGTTTTCTTGATAGCAGTTTCACTATAAATGTGTATCAAAATAACATTGCATGCTTTAAAATATATTAAAAATAATAGAAGAAAAACTAGAAATAGAAAAGCTAGAACTAGAAATAACAGAATTAATAACTGAAGGAAAAGTGTCCAAATATGTATTAGAAACTACTTGAAGTCATGAGTGAGTGAAATAACAAATCAAATTAAGCAAAACAGCTCTGACAAAAACAAAGTGCTAATAGTTTCTAGTGCTGTTGAAGGCTGTACCTTATATTACTGCTGTGTTTACTCATTATTCTGCTCTGAGGAGAGTGATTTCTAAGTATCAGTCTAAGTAAGTTGGCTTTTGAAAGACACTTATTACCAGGTAGTGGTTAAGGATTTTGGTTTCAAAAGAAAATCTGGAATCAAGATCTTCCTCAACCATTGTGACTTCTATACTCTCGCAAGCTCAGTTTTATTAGTCCCAAATTACTCACTGGAAAACAAGGTAGTGATAGCAAAATTACTGTATAAGATTGTTCAATAGGTTAAGTGAAATCATTCATTTAAAGTAATTAACACATTGAGGAGTTGATGTGTTGAATATTGTAATAATTATTAATTATACCATAGATATATCTCACATAAGGAGAAAAAATCTGAGAATGTTTATTGTAGTACAAGATAATCATTTCTATTAATAGTATTTAATGTAGTCCCAGAATTACTGCAATTATGTTTGTAAAATTGCTGTGAATGGATTTATCCCCAGAAGACAGAAGATGGGGATGCTCCTTTATGTGGATAAGTTCACAGATGCGATGGGTGAGGACTCAGAAAATTAGTGTTATTCAAAATAATTCTAATAATTCAAAGTCTTAAAATGGTTATTAAGTAGGTACTCTTAATTCTGTAAAACAAAACAGTAAACATTATAAATCAGTACAAAATTTTAAAGAAAAATTTTACATGAAATATGTTGCTTGGCCCTTTTAGAATGTAGGACTTTTTGGTTTTAGAAAAATTCTTGACATTTCCCACATTTGTGATTGTGATTATACAATATGACTGGACAGTAGTGTGCTATGGAGTGTTGGAGATGTTATGAACAATGGAAAGGACAAAATGTAAATGTGTAACAGCTGATTTGGGTTCCTGTCAGAATGAGATCTGTCCACAGACTGTGTAAAATTTCCACTGACTATATTGTACTTAACAATTTTTATCAAAGAGTCAGGGGAGATATTAACGTTGTGATTCCTCAGTTTACAAGTCTCAGAACCTCGTATGGAATTTAGGCACTAAGTTCCAATGAACAGTATACTATTTGACAGAGAGAACTGTAAGTTGCTTAAAGTCTAAACTAACAATTGCAAAATTACACACATAGATATGAAAAAGCTATTGTTATACATAAAAACATGATCACAGATTGTGACATGAATGACAAGAATGATCTCACATTGTTTTAATGGTTTTCTTTTCAGTGCCTAGGTTAGTGTCTATCATTTTGGACACCATATTTTAAGAGAAACATCGACTCACTGAATGTGGATAGCACATAAAAATACATTTACGGATTAAGGAGTTGGAGGCACAAGGGAGGATTTCCTAAAGTAAGGGAACTGAGGGAGGGGTCTGTGGAATCATCAGAAGGTGTCTGTTGATGTTTTAATTCAGAATACAGTTGTGATGGCAGAAGATCCAGGTCAGACTTATTCTAGCACTCATCCAGTTTTTTTTTTTTAATCTTTATTGATACATTAAATATACACATCATGATTGCACTCCATAATGGGGATTTGTACCAGTATAAGACACAACTTAATTCTCATTTTTTCCCATAGCCCTACCCACCCTACCACCCCCCATATAAATAAAATTTGTTTCCTTACTTTTTTGTTACAATCTCAACATTTTCCTCCTTCTTCCTATTTAACATTGAGCATTTTCTATTTCACAATATATAACATACAATGCTAGGACTCATTTACATCTTTATTTTCTCATACCAGAGAAAAGATGCGATATGTACCTATCTGTGCCCTATTTATTTCACTTATGAGGGTATCCTCAAGGTATGTCCATTTTAGTAGAAATGATTCAAACTTATCATTTTTTATGGCAGAGTAATACTCCATTCTGTAGAAGAACCACAACTTTTTTATCCAGTCTCCAGCTGGTGGACATTTGGGTTGTTTCCAAGATGTAGCAATCACAAATTGGGGTGCTATAAACATGGGTGCACATATGTCACTGTGATATGAGTCTTTTAATTCTTGTGTGTGTATACCTAGCAGGGCAATGGCCGGGTCAAATGGGACCGTCAATCCTAGCTTTTTGAGGATTCTCCAAACTGATCTCCACAGGGGTTGTACGAGTCTACAGTCCCACCAACAGTGGAGAAGGGTTCCTTCTTCTCCGCAGCCTCGCCAACATTTGCCGTTGGCTGATTCTGAAATGGCAGCCATTCTATGTGGAGTGAGATGAAATCTTGATGTTGTTTTCATCTGCATCTCTCGAATGACCAATGATGTTGAGCATTTCTTCATATGCTTCTTAGCTGACCTTACTTCTTCCTATGAAAAATATCTATTCATTTCGGAAGCCCATTTTTGAATTGGGTCATTAAATTCAGGTGGGCTGATTTTTTGAGCTTTTTATATATTCTAGATAGTAGCCCTTTATCTGAGGAACAGCTGGTAAAGATTTTTCCCCACAACAAGATCCTACAATCTGCTGCATACAAAAAACACACCAAATTCAGAAAGAAACCCATGGACTGAAAGTAAAGGGATGGAAAACAATACTGCATGCGACTGGAAACAGCAAGAAAGCAGGAGTGGTGATTTTATTTGCAGACAAAATAGACTTCAAGCCAGAGCTGATAAAGAGAGATAAAGATGGACACTATCTTTTAGTTCAGGGAAAAATCCAAGAGACAGAAATCACAATCTTAAATATCTATGCTCCAAATTCTAATGCACCCAACTATATAAAACAAATATTAACGGACTTGAAAAAACAGATACACTCCAATACAATAATAGTAGGGGACCTCAATACCCCACTGTCACAAAGAGACAGATCGACTGGACAAAAAGTCACTAAGGAAATCTTTGAGCTCAACCAGACTCTTCAGCAAATGGACTTAATAGATGCCTACAGAGTATTTCACCCCACAAAGTCAGTTTTTAAGGATATTTAACTTACAATGATATGCAAGATTATGTTTATCGAAGGCTGAAATGTTACTACAAGGAAACTTCTGGCAGTATTGTTTTGTTATTATTTGTTTGCACTTTCTTTCTTTTTTTCCTGGCACTGGGCGTAGAACTCAGGATCTTGCACTTGCTGGGTAGCCTTGACTCCACTGAGTCACATTCCTGACGCTAAGGAAACTTTTAGAGTCACTGTAAAACATGGCTTCAGTGTTGAATGTCAGCAGGACTCTGCTAGGCCCAGGTGAAAAGACAAAGTTCCAAGGTTGGAAAGTTTTATGACAAATACATGTTCTTTCATTGTTTGTCTCTAACTACCTGACTTTGAACTCCTCACTTCCGCTTTATACATCACAATATTTATTACATCACAATACATCACAATATTTATTTTGTGATTCTTTATAATAACATTATAGAAACTTGGGGAAAGAAAAAGGGTTTGGTGATTCACTTTACTGTCATAGGTCAGTTATGTTGGGCCTTGATTTAAGTGCAATTTCTCTGGACATTTCATTAGTTAAGCACCCTAATAGAATATTAGGGTTCTAAGATTAGAAAAACATACAATGGATTAGCTTGATTCTGGGTGTTTTTACAAAGCATATTGTGTAAATCTAGGCATAGAAAATTTTTCATTATTTTAGTCTTCCATCCATGAAATATCCAGTCTCTTTCATTTCAGAATTGTTTTTAGGAAGGAGATTAGAGGTCTATAAGTGACATTTTGGTGCAGGTCAAATTTGAATTATTATACCTTCCTCCATCTCAGGATGACCCTACAGCCTTTGTGACCATTTTCTTCTACCCAACAACCCCTTAGTATCCCTGTGCTCTGTGAACATATCAGAAATGTCACCACATGGTTACTGTGATAGAGGTGGAACTCTTCTCGCCAATGCTCATTTTTTTTTTTTTTACTCAAGGAAATTTTAGTTATACTTAATTAGTTTTAAATAGTAGAAACTGTCTCAGACCCTGAAATTCTTGAGGTCTTAAAAATTAAAAGTTAACATATTCTTAATATTTTGTAACCTACCAAACAATTAGTTCATTATATGCTTTCAATAGACTTTTTTTAAGCACTTAATCACCACTAGATTTCTTTGTTTATATTTATACATTTTTAAGATCTGTCTTCCTGAATAGAGTAAGTGTTCTATGTTGGCAAATATTCTGTTGGTTTGGTTTAGTGCTATGATTCTATGCTATATTCTAACTCCAGTGATATGAGTTATAGATATAAATAGTCAATGAGTTTTTATCAAATGAACAAATATAATTTTGCTTCTTAAAAATGTTGGATAGACTTAGAAAATATGGATATGTTTGCTGATAGTATTCACTTTTGCAACCTATTTTGTATCACGGTATGTGATAATTTCTAGGAGTATAAAATTAAACAAGCCTTGGCTTTTGCATACTCTGAGTAATGGGTTAAGGTCAGATTTAGTACCAGAAAGAATCTTAGAAGAATACCATTTGCAGTTATATTAATTACTTCTTAAAATTTAGCACTCAGAAGTGCTTTATCAACCTTTCTCCAATCCCTCAGTGCATCCACAATACCCATTCTCATTTCTTCTCAGATACAAGTAAACGCCAGAAGTCTCCTTAGACAGGAATAATTTGAGGTCTGAATTGCAAGTTGAAATTCTGGGAGATCGCTATGATAGCACCGTTTGTAAGTGTTGTCTAAGATTCATCTTTGTTTAGCATCTTTATACTTCCTATTCCTCTCCTTGCTAGTCACCCAGTGGAGAACTTCCTCAACAAAATATCAACTCCTGTCTCATGATGTACTTTCACAGAACTTACCCTAGACTTTTTTCTACCATTTTAATATCATGATGATTATCTTGTATTTACTTATTCTGAACTCAGCAATTATAAATAAAATCATTGCTCTCGAAGAACTATTGAAGTGAATTCACCTTTTTAATTCTATCTCGATAATTGTTTCACAATTCCTTTAAAACACAAGTGTTTCTACATAAACAAGGCTCAGTGAACTTAGAGTCTCTCGCAATTCATCTCTTTTCTTTTGAAAAGAAAAAGGTTTATGCTGGTATGGAAAAAAGCTACCTTAAGCATAGTATGTGTAGCCATAATATTACCTATTCGTTTGAGTCTAATAGAGATATCTTTTAAGAATTCGTTTATTAAATAAATTTAAACAACAATAATGTTAAACAGTGTGAAAGTGTGAAACAACAGACATTCCCCCAGCGTAGGTGTAAGTAGAATCTGACAAGTTTGTGACTCTATGACAGGCAGAAATAACCTGTTAGGACTGAGCTGAGAAACTTTATTTATTTTCAATTGCTAGCTAAGTACAAAAATTTCCCAAAGGGAATTTATTTTTTATTCCACTCTTCAGGCAAGCTGTACTTTTAATTAGAAAAGGATTATTATTTAGGAGTGTCTGAAATAGTCTTTGATTTTCCTAGATGAGTCTGCCCCTCATCCCCTCAAGTTGTTAGACTGATAATAACATAACTAGTTCTCTCCCAGTCCATCATTTCTGAGCCATCTGCACTGTCTTCACTTTTGATTAAGCAAAAATAATCATGTGTTTGATGTGGAGGTTTAGGGAATTTTTATTTTGACTCATATACCTATTTTTCTGTTAGGATACTTTAGATATTTTTAAGGTCAAGTATTATGCTCTCATATATAATGAGGAATATGTGAAATAAAAACTCATTTTATGATTGATTGATTCAATAACAAATAATCTTTGAGTACCTGGTATGTCTGTTGTCTGTAATGCAGTGTGAACTGAAGAGATGAATGACACCCAGTGCCCACCCTGAAGGAACCCATGTTTTTATTCTCTATCTCATTTAAAAAAAGACTAAATTAAGAAAAATAAAAAAGATGGACAGGCTATACATTTGTTATTTATTCATTGACAAATTTATTGAGTTTTTAAAGTTAGCTTATTAATGTTACTTATCAAAGATATGACAATTAAACTGTCTTTTTTTTTAAATCCACCAAATACAAGTATATGAAATATAACACAAAAATAGCAAATTTGAGACAACTTTCCTTCTTCCTTGGAGAATTAAATCTCAAGTCTTACTCAAAAACTCAGCTTGACTGGCACAGTAAAAATGGAATAGTTTCAATTAAATGTCATAAGTCTTACCAAGGAAGCAGGAATATAATGGATGGAAGACCCGAGAGCTGGCAGAACATCTTCTCTGCCTGGGGGACGCTTCCCAGAGGACTCACTGTTTTCTTGGGTGGCCTTAGAAGCAATGCCATCCAAGTAGCTTCAAAAGCATAAATTATTTTTATTATTTCTGGGAGGAAGTAAGCAGAGAAAAAGGTGTTGGTAGGATTGGTTTTTTCAAGGACTTTCTGTTTGTTAGCTGTCTTTTCATTTTTATATTCTGATGATCTTTCCTCTGTCTGTGTATTCTAATTTCTTCTTATTATTAATATTAGTCAAATTTGTTGAGAGTTCATGATACCAAACAATTTAATCTGAATTATCTCCTTAAATGTTCAGTCTCCAAATGTAGTCATTTTGGAAATTCTGGGATTAATACTTGAATATATGAAAATTGAGAGAGAGCACATGTTAACTTCTAACTAACATGATGTTCATGTGAAATTGTAAGAGCGAAAATAAAGATTGATGGTAGCCACAAACTGTACAAAGGTAAATGGAACTTCAAGGAGATATCTATATATGAGGATATATTAAAGGCTGATATAGCCTAGAAATTTAGCTAAGTGACTTTTTTCCACAAGTAGAATCAGCCTTTGACTTTGATCACTTACTGGAAATGGTTACCATATTTTATAGTTACCAGTTCAATCACATTTGCATTAAGTACCATGCCATAACTCTTGACTATGTATTATTATATAACATATGCATCAATTTATTTTAATAGGAAGAAATGAAGGTTAAAATGTGTTCATTCATATATCTTTTCATTCATCCATCCCCTCCTTCAACAGACACTAACTAGTTGCTTCCCACTTGCAGGTACTGGATCTCAATAATAAAGTGTAGGGAACAGAGAAGGGAGACGTTACTAGAACCTTTACATTAAGTTCTAGTCTCCTGAAAGTCATAACAGAAGATGGAGGCTTAATTAATCACTAGACAGAAATGAGACATAGAGAAGAAGCTGAGCTCTAGGCTTCGCTCTAGGTATCCAACATGAAAGACCTCAAGCTTGCCACAATTTATTGAACTGGTTCATAGGAGCATCATATGACTCTTAGGAAAAAAATAATCCTAAATTCAGAGGATTTTATAATCGGAGGGAATATCAGATGTCTCAGTGGGGAAGATTATGCTGCTATGATCTTGACCTTGGACATCACAGTATTATGAGGTCATTGAGGCTGCAGGGTGACTCCCAATGAGAAAAAGTGGTATGCTTTGCCTTCTCTTTGAGCTGAGGCTCTACAGTAGGATACTAATATTCAGTAACTCACTGAAATATGATATGCATGAAGAGGAAAGAGATAGTTCAATTGTGTGGAAATATGAGTTTTAGAGACAAGTAAAACTGGTATTTTGACACATATTTTCTTATAATTTATAATACAGTGATATTTCCATTCCCACAAGTGATTTTTTTTTTCCAAATATGAGTTGTTTTCATTCTGGAGGTCTTGCACCTTTTCTTTTCATATTGTTTTCTTCTCAAGAACATATATTTAAGCAAATGTAGTAAGCCAATTTAAAGGCACATTCCAAGTAAATAACAATAGAATGCAATAAATATGGCAGAAATCTGTATTGGAATTTGATGATTTTTCTCATGTTTCCAGTTCTGTGATGCTGTTTGCTTTTCTCCATCATTCTTACTTGTTTTCCCAAAAATGTGACCTATAGTGTCGACCCATTAAGCTTTTGGTGTGTACAGTACGGTAGGTTGCTCCTTAAAATGTAAATTGGGTTAAGGGCTTCAGAAACATACATGAGAGTGTATAAATAATGAACAATGAGAAGCTGCCTTTTTCCCTCATGAACTTCAATTCTTTAATAGTTTGAACCTTATACATATTAATGAATCTAGCTAGGAAACACTCCCAGAAAAAAATTTAGAAAGAAAACAAATGAGCTGAGGACATCAGTGTGAGACTTCAAATGACACCAAACAATAAGAAAGCTATCTGGAAATGCTATTATATTTAATGAAGGAGACTGTAGAAGGGTTAATGGTTTCAGTGTTTACCAGTGAATACATCTTGTAGCTCATTACCATGTTACCCCAGAGATTATCTTTCTGGACATGTATGGATCAGTTCAAGAGACAGAAATTTAACTGTGACTACTCATTCTTTAAGAGTGAGGAACAACAGAGTTACCTTCAGTGGATTCAGGAAAATATCTCCTAGAAGGAGATATCTGACTGGATTGCATTTTTGTCTGCACCATTCCTGACAGAGGTTTATTTGGCTCAGTTTGGAGATGGGAATGCCAGAGTAAAAGTAATTTCCTATGTATATTGAAGACTAAAAAGGCACGTGGAGAAATCACTAGGTAAAGTTAAATTGAGGGAGAAGCCAGCTAAACTATAGATTTGTGCCATGTGAAAAAGCTGAGGACTAAATGTGCCTGCTTGTTGTGATGAAATAATACCTGTGTTTTTCTTCACACTGGTCCTGCCCACATTATGAAAGAGTAAGATAACGTGGCTACCTAAAAGGTCTTGACCTAGATGTCAGCCTGTTGGGAAGATATCAAAAATGCCTTCTCTTTTATGAGATACATTAGTTTCTCCTTATCTAAGGGATTCATTTTCCCTTTACCAAGTGGATGCTTGAAACTCTGGTTAGAAACGAACACCATATATGTTATATTTCTTCTATGTATACATGCCTACAATAAACTTTAATTTTTAAATTAAGCATAGTAAGAAACAATAAGAAGTATAGTAATATAGAAAATTTATAATTTAATAAATAAAAATAATTTAATAAAATGTGAACTTACCTCCCCAAACTATCCTGATGTATTATACTCACAGTTCTGTGATGAGACATATTAAAGTAGCTCAGGGATGAGATGAAGTAAATTAAATGATTCAGACATTATGATAGTTCTGCTGTTGTCCAGAGTTACTTGAACATGAGCCCAGTAATACAACTAGCTGATCTGATATTTGAGGTGCTACTGAGTAACAGATGTAGAGTGAATATGTTGGACAAAAAAAGAAAATGATTGCAACATGTTGATCAGAACAATAAACAGTTTAACGCCAATAATTATTTCTGAAATTTCCCCTTTCATATATTGAATTGACAGTTGTCTACAGATACTGAGCTATGAAATATGAAACCATAGAGAGAGATACTGCTGAAAGCTTACTAGACACAGTTTTTCAGATGTCTCAGTCCATGGTCAGCTGAGTTTGGCTCCAAGCCAGGAACACCAGGGTTGGAGGATTTGGTGGAGCAAAGCCCTTACTTCACAGAATCCAGGGGGAAGCATTGGAGAAAATCACGCAAAAGGAAGGGCCCTTGCTCATCCCTTAGACCTCTCTCAGGCAGATCAAGTTGACACTTAGGATTAATGGCCCATCCTTAATCTGGCAAGTATGATTTTCCCCCCTTATTAACTTCTCTGGTTCATTTCTCCTCTATACCTTTACTTCTTAAACATTAGTTTTCTGCAGGGCTATTTTGGACTCTCTTCTTATCCATCACTTTGGTTTACTGATACTAAAATTGCAATTAGAGTTAAGGCTGCATTGAATGATTTTTACCTTTACTCTTGGATTGTATTGAGTGCTACCTGAATGCCAAGTGCTGCCATTAACAAGGTAAGTTTAGCAGAACAATCTAATCCTTTTACCCTTGGTTTTAAATTCTGCTTATATGCTGATGATTGCCAGATGCATGCCTCCTAGACCCAGGCAACCATAATGTGTTTCTAAGAGAGGAGTATGTCCTTCTCCCAAGCAGCTCACTTTGAGCTCAAACTGCCTCAGTAAAATCAACACAAAACTTCCTTTGCCCTGCAGTTCCTGTTGCAGTAACCTCCAGTATAATCTGCTTAGTTACAGTGTAAGTCATAGTTGAATCATCTTTTTACACCAATGCCAGAGCACATGTAACCTAACTGTAAATATTTTTCTCTTGTATTTTTCTATTGTTGTTGCTACTTGTTGGAGGGGATACAAGCCACAGGCTCATGGCTACTAAGTATGTGCTCTACCACTGAGCTGTTCCCCTAGCTGTCCTCTATTTCTATTCCCTTTGTCTTTGCTCCAGTACATATACAACTCAATGGCCATTTGTAAATAAAATGCAATGGGAAAGCAGCTGCACTCATTCATTTACATATTTTCTATGGCTGCTTTCAGGATACAACAGCAGAGCCGAGGGATTGCATTGGAAACAGGATGGATCAAAAAGCTAAAATATTTATGGTTTGGTCCTTTGCAGGAAACATTTACTGACAACCGCTCTAGCACAAGTGCCCGTTATCCTTTTTCTGGCCCAATGCAAAAATCTTCTTCCATTTTGTCTCTCTGTACCCATTCACTCCAGCTCTGATGAAACCACTGTATCTACCAACATTTATATTTACAAACTCAAAGCTTGCTACAGTGCAGGATCAGTTTAAAAATCATAAATGACAAGATTTGATGTCTGTCCACTGCCAAGATGAAAAATGGCTAACCTCTCTATCAGTTGTATATTGTTGCATAACAAAATGCTATAGAAATGTTTGACTTTAGGGATTCACTGGACAGTTTTTAGTTTTTCTCACAAGTGAGATTTCTGCTATATTCGTTGGACAGATAAGATCAAAACTCTCTCTGCTTACATGCTAGGATGGCCTGGCTTTTCTTTCCATTGTATTTCCACATTTCATGAACCATCCTGGTCATCTTAAAAACTGATTTCTAAGAGACAAACTCCAATGCGTGTGCATTTACCATCTGTTACATTAATTGTGATGACCCAAAACCTAATGTAAGTTGCATGGCTTTGCTTAGGCTCCCCCCTGTGGAAGGAGGCCATGTGAGAGTGACATTCCCAGGAGATATTCACTGGAAGCCAGTTGATGTCAGTCTGCTGCACTCTCTCAGCATCTTCTCACTCTTTCACCATTTGTATTCCCACTTGAGTTCTCAGTTCCATCTCTGATTTATCTCACAAAACATCCTTCTCTTATATGCCACTAGATATTATTAGCTCTCATTCCATCCATGTATCATGTACTTTCATACATTCAGCCCTGTACTCCTACCTGAATTTTTTTCTCCATCGTTGTTCTCTCCAGTCATACCTGCCTAACCTTAAGACATTTTCGATATTTAAAATCTCTGTGCCTCCTGAGCTTATTTCTGGCTGTCATAAGATTGGGATCTGTCCTCTTCAACAGTATGTGATCGTCATATCTGGCATGACAACTGTAACATTGTATGCCTATCTATGTGCCTTTTGCTCTGGTCACCTCTGAAAAAATAAGGACAGTAATTTAATCTTAATCAAATTTTTGTACATTCGAAACCTAAAATCGGATATATTTTAAGACATCTTGAGGACTTTAAATGAGCAGGATAAGAAGTCCAGTGGTGATCTGCCACTAAATTTTTAACCTCTAAAAAAAAGAATTACAACTTGCAAAGTATTTTCTATGTATGTGAAGTTTTTTTTTTTTTTTTTTACTAGAGTGTGTAATACATGACAATGACAGATGGTAAATTTTTGTACTTTATTTCAAATCGCAGGAAATAAAGAAGAGACCAAAAGCATTTGCACATAAAATAGAATAGGATTATGGGTACATTAAAGCTGAGAAGACTTTATCTGTGATAATGCCTTTACTGGTCAGAAAAATAAAAGTGATTTCTTGTTATCATGGACCGCCAGTAAACCATGTGTGTGTGTGTCTGTGGTTTTTTTTTTTTTTTTTTTTTAACTTTTTAAATACAAGCTTGAAGTATTTGTTTTCTGTTGTATTAAGTAGGGCCTGGCAACTGTAACACAGCTGATATTGTTAGGCACTATCTATTAAATACATGTCAATGAGTCAATGACTTATGGAAAAAAATAAACGTGTATATTATATATTCACACACATGTATAAATCTAAAGGGATAGAAAGAAAAGATTTACTTCTTTAGAAGGCATATTTTATCATGGAGAAAAATTATACACAAACAGATATAACAAAGGGTAAAATATGAGAAATAATACCAAATTCAGAAAGAATGAAAAGAGAGGAACATTCCAAGTAGTTGTAATTCTAAAGATTTCCCTTTAAGAGATAAAATATATTAAAATGATAAGCAGTATAATATTTGTTTAATTATTTTTTAATTTTTAGTTTATTAAGAAATTTTTGTAACCAAACAATACAAAATAACAGTTATTGCATTGTGTATTGTTATCTTTCAAGTACTTACTCCGTATAAGACATGAACTAAAAAGATTCTTACTTCAAGGAAACAAACAGCTAACAGAAGTTTTCTTTCCAAGGAAGTAAATTAAACTATTAGTATGAATGAGACAAATTTGCATATATTTTAAATAATTTAATGACAACAAATTATATAATTATGGGAAAGATTTGAACTTTTCCTTATTTATTTCCTTTCTGTCTATCTGTCTTTTTCTCTGCACATACACACACACATTTTTTTTTTTTTTGGCAAGGAACTATGCAATATGGGCTTGTGTATTTGACTTACTGGATAAGGAAGATACGGTATTTAGATACAATGGAGTACTTGAGGCCTCTTGTAGGTAAATGGATACAACTTGAGTATAATGCTTAGGGAGATAAGCAATTTTAATCACATATCACCCATGATCAGTCTTCAGCCAAAGTACAGTATGAAGATGTATCTGCCTGAAAACATTTTCAATGAATTAATTATTATTTTAAAAACTAGAAGTTTGTAAATAAAAGTTCAGATTTCTGAATTATTGTAAAATATTACAAAATGGACAGCAGACTGTACATTTCTTTAAATCACTGACTAGCTTGGATTCAACCACAGTCGCCCTTTCAGAAGAACACAGCTCTCCACTGTATTCTTCCACAGTGCCTCCTTGCACCACTGCTCTGCTGAATTCTAGCGGCCTTGCTTTATAATACTCATGGTGTGTTTGTGAGCACTGAAGTTAGCAGGACCTGGAATGTTTAATTTCTGTTTTGAAAACCAAGTCCTGTGGAGATAGTGACATTAACATATTCTCTAATGTGGAAACATTGCTACACATGGTTCCTTTAGCCATTTATTATTTCTTCGAATGTTGTGTGTACAAGATATAAGAACTGCTAGGTGAGAAGTTGCTGACTGATCTTGAGATTTGTTTTCTTCTAAATGTTATCTTTTAAATTAACCTCCTCATGAAATGAAATAAAATTTTTTTGACCAGTTTTTTGGGTCTTATGTAAAAATAGAATCACACTAGAGGAAGTATATTAGTGTTTTGGCAAAACTATATTTCTGTTTGTTAAAATGCATTTGAGCCAGTTTCTAGGCAACTTTGTGGATGAGGCAATATTCAACAATATCATTTAAACTTTCTTCAGTGAATGGTAGTGTGAGGGGGTGGGGGCATGTAGGATGGTACACACACTTCTGTTGTTATGAAAAAAAAGAGGATATTTGATTTTAAAAAAGGACATTTCAGAAAGCGGATGTTGTAGTGTATTAACAGCTATGAATTAGATACTAAGAAAGTAAAAACATATAATACATAGACTAGATAATTCCTAAACTCACCAAAATAATTCTACATTAGTTTTACCTCCAATGATATCAAACTTGTATTCTTAGATGTATTTAAAGCTAGTCAGTGTTTCAGCTTATATTAATTAGCTATAAATTACTGAATGAAAGAGACATATATCTGGAGCAGTGACAGGCTTTTACTAACAATAATGTGAATAACTTAATAGAGGCCCTTGAAATTTGGTTAATTTGATTTCTAATGGATTATCTTACAGATAGAATATAATTCATTTGATGGAAATTGATATTCATAATTGGAACTTTTTATGAAAATTGCATATTTGAATTAAACTACAGTCAGAGCCAAGAATGAAATTTATTTGATCCATAATGCAGACTTCATCAAGAATTAAATGTTCAGTTGTGAAATGTACACTAGAAAATAAATTATCAATGATTCTTCAAGAGTGAATTTATTGTCCTGTTATTTCTAACTTTATATTTATATTGGTCATGAGACACACTTTATATTTTCTAGAAAATTCAATACAAATATTTGTATCATGAATTAAACATCATGGGTGCTTACCTTTAAGCTGAGCAAATACATATTCACTTTAAATCTTAAATTTTGCCCTTCTGGATTCAGTAAAACTATAAGAAATTTGTCTTGTAAATTATCTTTGAAGCAGTCATTTTATATAAACAGTTTTAAGTTAATTTCCAAAAAGACTGGGAAATCCTTACTAATTTAGTATTAAAATTTGTAATGTTTTCTTAAATTGATTTTCTCTTACGATGTAGTACTGCATGTATGTGTTTGATTATATATTTTAATAAACTTCCAAATGCACATATTGAAACTATCTAATGGTGAAGAACATGGAGTTAGGAGCATAGAACAGATCCGTGCTTGATAAAGAGAAAAGACCTGACAAAACGGCATGCCTATGTAAGACACGCAGATTGCATAAAGTTCTCCATTCTTGTGAACTTTAATCACTTCTATTTTTGGCACACTATGAACAATTTTGAAATGAACAATTTTGAAATGTTAGTCATTAAATTCGGAGCATCAAATAACTACCGCTTTCTATAGAGTACAATTTAATAATTACCAATAGGATACAGTTCTTAACAACATTTAAGTAGTCAATACCAGATGTAGAAAGAAAAACTTCCTTTGCTTCAAAATCCATTATTTGATTATTTTTAATATCATTATAAACTGACATTCAGGTTTCAGTATTGAATTATGAATTTAAAGTTAGCCATGATTTCTGCTTACACTAGTTAGCTGTCTAGAAATAATGTTCAATGATTATTACAATGTTTTTTGAAAATACTTCCAAAATAGGAGAAACATTTATCTTTAATATTTTATATGGAATCTTTCATAAGATGGGAAATTAAGTTGAATAATACCTCAATCATCCAACTTGAAGAAGCTGTGGTAGCTTTAGAATGGACACCTTGTATCTGAGTGACGTATATAAATTTTGTGTAAGCATATTTGAGTTCATGTGTGGTTATGTACACTTAAAACAGTATTTTTCACTTATAAGCACTGCATAAATTTCATTAATAATAATGCTGTATTAGTGTAAATAAGGCCAGTTGTTATTACCAAAGATGTATATTGGTACACACCACAATATTCAGAAATATCCCTGCTAAGAAAAAAGGCACTAAATCCAATGGTTAGGTGATATTAGGCATATCCACTAACAGTTCTAAATGTATTTGCTCCAGTTTTCATAACTATAAAGCTGCACTTTGTGAGATTTTTCAAAACCTATGAATACATTAAATTTGCTAGCATCAAGCAGAATATTTTATAGTAGCATTCCACTGGTAATTGGACCAAATTAGTAATGCATTATGATGATCCTTGGTAAATAATAGATAATCAAAAATATTGAAATATATGCATGATTACATTTTTTAAAGGTTTTTTTTTTTTTGAGACAGGGTCTCGCTTTGTGGTGCAGGCTGGCCCTGAGCTCAACCTCAAACTCACATCACAGCAATCCTCCTGCCTCCGCCTCCCAAGTGCTGGGATTACAGGCGTGAGCCACCACACCCGGCACTGTGGTATGTGGTGCTGATTGCTGCTGGGTGTGATGCACAGTATTGTATGTGGTTACCAAGGATCGAAACCAGGTTCTTGCGCTTGTAAAACAGGCACTGGAACCACTGAGCCAAATCCCCAGCCCAATTACATGTATTTTGTTTTGGTTATATCACAGTTTCCGTGAACAGACATATGTGTCGCACGGATTAATTTTGTTGAAAACTGGGCTCAATATTATGTTTATTTGATATTATCTTGTAATGCAAATTGAAAGTTTGTGACTTAGTCTGCAGCATCATAAAGGACCAAACAAACTAAACTTAAAGTTTGTCTTAATTGTAACCACTACTTTCCTCCTTCCTTACTATTTCAATATGAATACTTAATGGAATTAAAAGATCCTGTGTAAGGTCAGTATCTTGCTTTATTTTACTATATTTACTTGATGTGAACAACCTAAGTATAAAACCACTTAACATGATTATCTAGAAGATCAAAGTTGAGTAATGTGTTAAAGTTTTCAGATAAGTCAGTTTTACTCAATATATTATGTCAGCTCCGTTCTGACTCTTGAATTTATTGATACAGTGGAGTTGGAGTTTGAATTGTTAATACTGAGTATTAGCAAAATAGAAATGGAATATTTCTACATCATAGAAAGTGAAAATAATATTTAATCTTTGTAAAACTAATTTATGTGCAGTTCATCTTCTGCTTTGATAAATCACACAGGCTATAGAATAATAAAATTATGAGCTTTAAACACATCCCTCACATGTGTTATTTATTTATATTACATGTGAAACAGACTAACTGATATAAATATAACTTTGAATTCTAATCAAGCTTTTTTAGACCCACATAGACAGACATAATTAATATATTATTTCTATCCTTAAAAAACTATGAAAGAAATTGTAAATACATGTCTTAGAAATAATTGTACCAGTTGTTGCCCCCCAGGAGTATATTATGTTTTGGTCCTCTTTTGCCAGGGGAGGACTAGCATTATATTTCCCAGCATTCCCAACTGAGAGGAGAGCTGGATATAAATGAAAGGCCAGCTCTGCTATATTCTCAAGGGGAAAGTGAAATAGAAGATGTAACGGGATGAGCAAACGCAGCATATGTGACGGGTGAAGAGAGAATTTCTAAGGATTGTCACACCCCTCGTGATTCTAAATCTGCTCATTGTGGAACACAACTGCTCATTGCATCTTTCTAATAAATTTCCCCTTCACTAAGTACTTCACGGGAGGCTTCAGTTACATCTCAATCCCAAATGCCTTCAATTAGGTCATATTTGTCCACAAACTGTTCCATTGAAATTATACTGAATGTGTAGAATATTCACTTTCATCTGACACAGTTTCTGATTTATATAATCCTTTGCAAATACATGACTAAGTTATAAAAGAACTTTCCTTGGTAAAATGTTTAGGCTTATCTGACTTATCACCCTTACAATTTCATTTTTACTTTCAATTTCCTGAACTCTCACTGAGTCCTTCAAAAAATAGTCACAGACTTTTCAATACAAGTTCTTGCGCACTTGAATGATTCTAATTCTTAGCAATGTTTCACTTCCTTTCTCAGAGTGCTTTGGCTGACTTGCTTCTTTCCCATCATCTCTGGATGTGGTCACAATGCTTATCAACAACAAAAATAAATCCACAGTTTCTGTAAAGGAGAAGGGTACATGGTCACCCTAACAGGGGTTGAAAATTATTGTCAAAATACTGTGTAAAGCATAATTTTCAAGTGCTATACATGAACCTTGCTTACTTCACCTCAAACTCCTTGGATGGTCAGTGGTGATTGATTGATTGAGTGACCTAATCCTCCATCAGATCTGGTAGTGACCCTGGGTAACTTTGTCTTAGATATTTAAATTTTGATCCACTGCCATAAAATCAAAATTACCTGGGATAGCTTCAGTTTCATTCTACTTACCAATTTGATGTCAGTGGTTCATTCCTTGACCTATATACTAGAATACATGGTCTGGAGCTTCCAGAGTTTAATTTAGAATTTATGTTTGACTGGATCTGTAGATAACAAAGGATGTACATTTTTAGTATTCTACTGGTTGTAGTGCCAAGAACACTCTATATGTGCTCTCAACAGAATTTGTATTGGAAGTTGCTGCTTTCATTTCTGTGACACATACTGATGGAGTCTCTCTGGCCTGGGCCATTTCTTGTGCCATTATAAATTGTCAATTTGGTTTTTTCTCAAGTTCCCATTGGAAGGCTTCATCATGAACTCTACACACGATGATCTTGCACTATGCTTGGTAATAAATCCTCTAAATTACAGCATTGAGAAAAACAGCACAGCTTGGAAAAGTCAGCAGCAGTGTCCTCACTGAGCTGTAGATTCAATTGGTGGAATTTAAGTCTCAGAACAATAACTAATAGTACTGCTATGATGTGGACTTTCTGTACCCTTGGAGACTCATCAAATGCCTTACCCTTACATAAAACAGGGGTATTAAGAGATCGTGTTATAATGTGATATATCTCTGACTAAAGCCATCCAAGTCTATACTATATAAGTATGATAATGTTGAAAGTTAAAATAAAGAAACACCACTAGATCTCATTACTTATAATAACTATGAAACCCAACAAACAACCCCGTGTGTTCTGTGTAACATTTCTTTAGATTTTGAAGGAATTATAGGAAGTCAACTGACAAGGAAATCTGATATGTTACCCTGATATGCAGCTTCTCTTTTGGTGGTATATATTTGATTACAGAATAGATGGAGAGTAAGAAGTTCATGAAGTAGTGGGAAAATGATGGATTGGGGCTTGACTTCCCCACCCTCTGTACATCCTGTTTGAGGTGGAAGCCTGCTCTATCAGTGTGGCTGAGGCTCAGTAGAGGACTAAAGCAGAACTGAATTATTATGCTGGTCTTTATTATGCTTTGATTTCCATTTAAGCCATCATATACAATGTTGTTCTACTAAATCAAATTATCAAAGCCTATTTAAATAATTACTTTCTCTGCTTAATTTTCTTCATAAAATTATCTGAAGTAGATTACAAATTGAGTGTGTTTTCTAGAACCAAGTTCCCTGATTAATATTTCCCTTAAAAGTGGAAGAAAATGTTCTCAATGATAAAGCATTAAAAACAACTCCACAAGGAGACAATAGTCAAGAATTTTATAATGCCACTATTATGCTAAGTAAGGCTTAAATTGAATAGGAAGATGGATGTCCTCTTGAGACTCATATCGAGTAAAATTGAGGGAAGTTGTATGTTATGATCTGATCCACCTATATTTAGTGTATAATGGGAAGAAGACTTCCTAAAATATAAAAAGGAGAATTGACTATTTAAATGCCAGTCTGTTTCTTTAAACTATTACATAAGTAATACAGTTTATGAAAGTCAGCTATGGGCTTTGTGTTAAAATATATAGACACTTCAACTGAGATATAATTTAGATGCTGAAACAATTTAAATTGTTTTATTAAAAATACTTTTTGTAGCTGGGTATGGTGTCCATGCCTGCCTGTAAATCCAGTATTCTGAGAGAGTGAAGCAGGAAGATGACAATTTTGAGCCTATCCTGGCCAACTCAGTGACTTAGCAAGAACTTGACTAATGGAAAAATAATTAATAGGGCAGAGGACACTATTCTGTAAATATCTTGGTTTAAATCTCTAATACTACAGGAAAAAAAAAAAAGAAAAACATTGTTTGCCTTTACAATACCACTTATTAGGAGCATGCTTAGTATGAAAAATTATGAAGAATTAGAAAATAAGGATATCTTTAGTAATAAACATAAATTAGGGTTAAAATATGCAACAAACAAAAATCTAAAATTTCCAGTTAGAATTGAATTGCTGCCATTAAGCAATCTTTTAGTAAGTCTCAAAAGATTTTTTATATTGTTTTGCTAAAAATTGTACTATTTGTCTAAGCTTTAAATTTATATAGATAATCTGTATTTATCTGGAAAATCTTTTATATATTTAGAGGTACCTTAATTTTTAAACTTGATTTTACTAGTTTATGTATATAATAATCTGAGGGGTTATACATTAGTTTGATATTTTAATTCTAGTAAATTTCTTATTGAAAGTCAGAATACTTATTTTTTTTAAAAAGCCAATTAAATGAATCACAACATATTTTCAGAAAGATTTTTTAGAAATAAAGTTTTATAACATTGATGAACTTCAATTGGACTTCTCTCCATAGCCAAATGGACAAATGGACTTTTCTCCATGGATAAACTGACTAATAAATGCCATTTAAATGTATATTGGTGGAAGTGCCAGGGTCTTAATATATAAAAAACTCAAAAAAGTGTCAGACCTCACAAAATAAACCACCTAGTTAACACAAAAGGTTAAGTAGAATGAATAGACACTTCATAGGAAATACAAAAGGCTAGTAAATGCATGAAGAAGTGCTCAACATTGTTGGTCATTGAAGAAATGCAAATTGAAGCAGTACTGAGATTTTGTTCTAACCCAGAAAGAATGACCAACTGCCCAGAAATCAAATAATAACTGGAGGTGGCTCAACTGTGTGGAAAAGGGAACCTTCCATGTTGTTGATGGGATGTAAGCTAGATAATCACCGTGGAAATCTGTATGGAGTTTTCTCAAAAATCTCAAACCAGTAGTTCCATTTGACCCAGGTATTTCAGTTCTGTATATCTTTCCAAAAGAATTAAAGAGATTATATTACAGTGATACATATGTACCCATGGGTATCATGATTCATAATAGCTAAATATCAGGAGCAGCATGTATATCCATTAACAGCTGAATGGATACAGAGACTGTGGTATTTACACATGCTGGAGTCGTATTCAGTTAAATAAAGATAAACTTGTGTCTTCTGTAAGAGAACTGACATATCTCGGGACCATAATGTTAAGTGAAATCAGCCACACAGACTTAAATATTATAGGATTTATCTAAGAAACTGGCATCATAAATAAAAAGTAAAATAAAAGATAAATAATGTAAAGTGGTTTGATAGATTCTTCCTTAATTGGAAGAGGATTAAGATATGGAGAAAGAATGAGGAGAGGAGGGAAGAAGGTGATGAAAAAGAAATTAGGATGTGTGAAGTACACGATCCAATTCCACCCAAGCAACGTAACACTAAGCACTATTCACATGTGCTAATAAAAATGAATGTTGAGACAATCATGGACTTCTGCATAGCTAAGACATAAAAGGACAATCAATAAGCTCATCAAGAATTTCTGGCTAAAAATACTAATTAACATAGAATAGAATGTAAGGTGACTTGGAAAAATTAGAGACTCAGGGAAATAGCAGCACTAAAAGTCATTGAATGTTTTGTTTATGATTTTTTTTAATAGACTGTTTTAGAAACTCAGTTTTATTCATCTCGGTATACTGCTTATGACTTCATTGCCCCACTCAACTATGTAATAGCATCAGATGTTCATTATATTCTAATTAATATCTAAGTCAGAAAAATTGAAAGGGTCCTTGCCATAAGCTCTTCCTATTTGCTACTTTGCTATCCAAATCAACTATATTAGTGGTAATTATAATGTGTAAAAGACCCAAATATGACTAGATCTGTGTATTCTTGGAAATTCCCACAGTGCTTTTGTTTCTGTTAGAATGAAATCCATACATGACTTGAGCTAGCAAAACTTGCTATGTGAGGTTCCCCCTGCCTCTCCACACTCATTACCTGTATGTCTTGCTCTCCGTGATGTGTTCCATCGCAGCCAATGCCCTGCAGTGCCTACTCGACAGAAAATAGGCAGATCATAAAATCTGATGCTGTAGATTAATCAACTGGAGTGATTTCAGTAATCAAGGGAATGGCTGCAGATACTGGCTCTAGAACCTAGATAAGAATTTATATGATACTTACTCCAACTTTTACTCTAACACTGTACTTAACTCTTTGAAATTTTTTCTTCTAAAATACACTTACTAAATATTTTATCTTTTGACCTACTTTGTTATTTTTTATTGTATTGAATTGTTGGTCAATTTATATTAAAGTTTCTGATCAACTATTTGAACGATTGTACCTTGTACAGTAGGCCATCTTTAGCATGTGTAGGCTTCTTCCCTAAAACCAACTTTTACCCTGGTTCTCAGATTTCACAACTTATCGGAAATACCTAGATTCTTGAGAAAACATGGGCTATTGATCTTCAAATAGTATGGGGATGGATTTATGCATTAAGTATTAATATTTCTTATGAGTTCCCAGGTAATGTTAATGCTGTTGTTATGAACTATAAGGTGAAAACCTCCCTGGTCTAAGCAAACTCAAAAGTGTTAAATAAAGGAAGAAATTATATTCTTTCCTTAACATAAAGCTAGCCCATTTATCCTACTTTCTATCCCTTCCCCCAGGAGTCCAAATTATTTTCAGTAAAATGCTCAAGACACCTTTAATTGTATTAATGACTTTTTAGCTGAAGTTGTATCTTTAAGAGGATTTCTCCTTTCCACTCTTACAGGCAGTTCTCTGGATCGGGTGTTAACATGGATATCTCTGTTATGACAAGAGTCCTTTGCTCTTCAGTTCTTCTTTCAACATTATTAAACTTCCATGTTTATCATCTTACTTTTAAACTTGGCAGTGGGATAGAGTATAGGGTGAATGATGTTCCTAAAACTCTATCCTCAGACATCCTTTCTTGGAGTTCTCTGAATCCTCCATGTAACCTGTCCTCATCTTACCAGGCTTCCACTGCTCCATGAGAAAAGCCTGCAAGCTTGTGGCTAAACTCTGTCATGAATTGACATGGAAGCATGTCCCAGTTGAAGAGTCTTTCCTGGATGAGGAAATGAGAATGATAGTCTACCTGTCCACCCTAGCTTCACTAGCTTTGACTGCCTAGAGGAGAGTTTCTCATTTTCCTTCCCATGGTTAACAAACAAAAAAAAGCAAAAAATAACTTATTAAGTTAAGATCAATTTTGGCTTACAGTTTAGAGGTTTTAGTCCATGGTCCCTGGGTACATTGTATCGGGACTTTTCTAATACAGTACTTCCTGGTGGAAGGCATGGTAGATCAAACCTGCACAGTTCATAATAGCCAGGAAGCAGGGTGGGGGAGGAAGAGGTTAGAACAAGGTAACACTCTAGAGGCACTCCTCCATAATTGACTTTTCCACCAAGGCCCCACTCCTAGTTTTCATTACCTGACAATAATGTCAGTAGTTAGCAACAAAGTTGTTAGCAAGTCCTTTAGGGAACATTTCAGCTACAAAGCCATAGATGCTTTGACTTCCTTTGTCAAAGGAAGAAAAAGGCTGATTACATTCTGTTGCCAGAATAGGACAGAGCAGGAAGCAATGTGATCTGATTTCTTTAGTCAAGGACTCAACAAAAAGAGTAATAAAGAGTTTGATTAACTACTTTTAGCAAAATTGGATAGAGAAGGAAATACCCACAGGCCTCTAGTCTTTAACTTAATTCAGGCATGACCAAAAAGTTTCCAAAGACATGGAACACATCTAGGATGGATGTACCTAGAGATTCTGGAAATTTTTGCTCATTTGAAGTTTCTCCACGCAGCTCCTACTTGCAAATTAACCTGTCTGCCAAATCTATGTGTTCATTTCTAATATCTACATGAACATATTTATTCTTTCCCCTGACAAAAATGTATTGAATACATTTCATATGCTATAGATCATGCTACTGATCTATGATACTACAACAGTTAGATGTGATCTGAAACTCACAGTGAGAAATGAGAAATTAATATAGAGGGAGGAATATGCCAATTTGTATTTTAACCAGAGACTCTATGAGAATATCAACTGTGTTGGAAAACTACCATAAATGTTTATAGCCTATCTTCCAAACGAGAGACTAGTCAGTCTTCCTCGGAGTGAGAGAGGAGTTGGGTTAGGAACATTTGACCATTGCATTACAAGGGTAATTACAGAGTGTGGCTGCTTTAGGAAGGAGTGTGAGATTTCTATAAACTTATAAAGTCAACAAGGCCAGATTTTACTTTTTTAAATAGGACAGAAGTGAAATATGTTGAGATACTCTAAGATTATTGGATTGAACAATGTCACAAGCATAACTGGTGGAGTGTAGTGATGAACTCATTGCATGGTCAGGGTCTATGTATGATCCTATGTTGGATGTTTTCTCTCAGCACAAAACTCAAGATGATTGTGTTTCATTTAGAAGTTGCTGGCTATACAATTTTGCCCTGAATTGCCTAATTAGTCTTACTATAAAATTTTCCAAGTTTAAGATGAGATAAGAAGTCTCTCATGACACTTTGCCAGGATTTCACATCTCTATTTAAGCACTTATTAATTATCTTACATATTTAAATTTTCTGTTTTATGTATAAAAAATAAAACTGATATTGTTTTTTACTGAAACCTGCCTATATTTACTCCCTGATCTCTTCTTTATGTACTTCAAATATTAAAGTGAGTTTAGTATTTAAAATTTTCATCATTTTGTTTGAAAGGTTCAAATTTTTTCTGGGAAAAAAATTTGCATTTTAGAACCAGACAATAACTAATAGATTTTACCATTAGATGGTTCTCCATCCTTTGTATTTAAAAATAGAGAAGCTTACTACCTGTGCTCAAGTTCTCTAAGCTTTTTATAGAAATGCAGTCTTTGGGAATTATTAGGTTTATTTGCAATTAAGTCAGTAGTGTGGAAGACATAGGTCAAAGGAAAATGTTATAAATGACCAAGCTCAGTTATGCTTAGGAACAATATTCCATATTTGTGAAAATCCTTTCACATTTGTGAACTAGCACCACAGAAGTATTATTTCCCACAAGGAAGACACTAAGCATCAGAGGCAAGTTCCACCAAAGGTTTTCCCAGGTGGGAAAAGCTTTCTCTGTCTTGTAGCTGTGTTACCAAGTACTGCTAGGGCAGGGCAAAGAGCAGAGTTCCCTTACACATTTTAAACAACATGCAAAATGATATTTCCTCCCAGTAAATTCACTGCAAGGTAATCTTATACTTAATGTTATGTTTTCAACTCAGTTACAAAGAAAAAGGAGAAAAATAATGAGCATACAACATGTTTCAGCCTCAGCCTTAATTTGATAATGATATAAAATTCACATTTATAGTCATTCTTCCTTTCATCTGGGCTCCTTTTCTCCTCCCTCAGCTTTTATTTATTAAAATCTGGCCTCCATAATCATGTTGAAAATTCAACAGTATTAAGGCAAAGCAGGAGGAACACAAGATAAGGAGAAAGAAGAGGAAACAGCAGTGTTAATGTCAGACTCCCCGTTACCTTTCTCTTCATAGCCATCGCATCTGTTCTGTCAAAGATGTACTTTGTGTCCTGCTGGTTAGACTCTGACTTCTGCTCTGTGGTTGTGAATGAGCTGCTACCTGGTGACTCGCAATGTTCTAATCATAATAGCTCTTCTTTTAGCCACGAATAAATCAACCCATCTTCAAAGGCTTGCTCAAGTTTTCTGAAGAATTTTAGAGATAAGGGGCTAGATTTTCTTGATTGCTTGTGTGTTTTTTTTTTAAATCTTTATTGATACATTACATATACACATCATGATTGCACTCAACAATGAGGATTTGTACAGTATATGACACAACTTAATTCTCATTTTTCCCCATAGCCCTACCCACTCTATCACCCCACCCCCTATATACATAAACTTTAATTTCTTTCTTTCTCGTTATAATCTCATTATTTTCCCCCATCATCCCATTTTGCTTTGAGTATTTTCTATTTCACAATATATTACATACATTGTAGAGCTCATTTACATCTATATTTTCTCATACCAGAGAAAAGATGTGAAATTTATACATCTGACCTATTTATTTCACTTATGAGGATGTCCTCAAGATACATCCATTTAAGTATAAATGATTCAAACTTATTTTTTATGGCAGAGTAATACTCCATTCTGTAGAAGAACCACAGCTTTTTTATCCAGTCTCCAGCTGATGAACATTTTGGTTGTTTCCAAGATTTAGCAATCGCTTGTGTTTTAGTTAGTTACTGGTACAGTACATTGTTTCCCAGGTATTCCAGAAGTCCTCTTCACAGCCGAAGTATAAACTTGGTGGGTTATAACTGGGCTGACTTATTTCTCTGTTTCCACTGTGTAGTAAGTGCTTGGCATGTAGAGGTTCATTGGGCATTAAGTAAATGTATTTATTAATTTGTCATTTCACACACACCATTAATTTCCTATCTCTTAGCCCATGTATAGTGCAGACTATCAATGAACATTTGTAGACTGGTTCTCTTTCTAAATATTTCAAGATGAAAAGTTAGTCATTGAAGAAGGTATATAAGTTGTACCTTAAATACATTTTCTAATTGCTCTATTTGCTTCATAAATTAGGTTTATTTGTAATGAATTATATTTGCCTAAATTGTGTATATTTTATTTTCAAATATAGACACAGATTTCAATGCAGATATTTAGTTCTTCCACAATGTTCAGCAAAATAAATATAAATACTAAATTACAACTCTTGGAAACTCTACCCTGATTTCTCATTCTAATAATATTCAGATTGAAATGGGAAAAGAAATGTGTGGAATTTTAGTTGACAGTGTTTCATTAATTATGTGAGATATCAGTACCATCAAAATTTAAATCAGAGCATATTTCAGAAGTATATAGAATTCTGGCAGCAACATTCTGTGTTTCACCACTGCATGACCAAATGCCTTAAAAACTGGTTACAGGTTCTGATTCCAGGCAGTTTTCTAGGCTGGAACTTCTTTCTGTTTTTTTTTTTTTTTTTTAAATTAAAATGCACTCTCACCAAGTGGGGCACTTTTAGTTATTTGCTTATACACATATATGGCTGTGTTTTCATTCTATTTTGCCTTCATCCCAGAGGTTGTTTGATAAACCACACACTCTTCAAAGAATGTCCTGGAGTCCACATGGTGAGAGCATTTAAACATGTAAGGATTTACCTATAAAACCTATGCACTTTTACAAATATAATACACATACAAGTTCCACCTAAAGAATAGGTATAAATCCCTTACTATGTGTCATGAATTTCTCTGGAAATAAACATATTTAATATTCTAAAACTATTTTATTCCTTGCAATAGCTCTATGAGGTGGTTTTTATCTTTTTTTCCAATTCTGTCCACAATGAAATTAAGCTTCAGAGAAGGTAGGTAATTTTGCCCAATGCCACATAATGAGTGCAGTGATGATTGTGGGACCCAGTAGTGTCCTGTCTCCACTATTCATTCCACCACATCAAAGAGGCCTGCTGTAAATTCAGCCTGAATTCAATGACTAATGCATTTCCTTTAGATCCTTTTCTGCTCACATTTCTATGTAGGTAGCTTTGTGGGACAGGACTTTGCAAACTGTAGTTTCCTCTATGTGCTAATTTTAATTATTTCCAGTACTTTGCACACATGGACATATGTACAGTGAATCTCAGTAAAAGAATGAGCATGTCATGAAATGAACACAGCTTGCTTAACAACCTACATTTCTGAAAATGTTTATTGATAGAAAGCCCATATCCATCTTGCTCAAACTCTAAAAAATAGGGCTACTAGTTTATTAAATACAAGCATCCCCCAGTTTGTGATTGTGTAAATGTGTATTGTGTGACTGTGAAATTGTGTAAAATAATAAGTGGTTGTCAGAGGAGAGATATGTTGTCTATGCAAATACAGCTTTGTTTGTTGTTGGTTGGTTTTTGCTTACATGCAATATCTACTAAATTGCTATTTCTAGCTGAAATAATCTTCCAGATGTGAATGGAATATACTTTATTGCTGAACTTTTTCTCTTAGCCAACCCTTAAGATGCATCCTGGTGAAGTACAATTTTCTGGAGTTTGTAGAATGAGGAGGGTGATTCAGCTTCCTTAATTATTGCATTGCCAGTAAATCAAAGTAATTTAAAGAGGAACAGCCTTCCAGTCATGCTATCTGGAGCTCCAGATTAGTAGTGCTTGCAAGTTTAGCACAAATAATGTGGCAGACGTTAGAAATAGACTGCTGCTTTTGCTCAGCTGATTAATAATTCTCTGATGTCTACTTTTTAATTTTCCATACATTTCAAATTGACATATGCCCCCTTAACAGTTTTCTTTCATCACAGTTTTCATGTCTTGTTCAATCGCTTGACCCCCACGTCTGTCTTTAACTATGGCATTCACATTGTTTGTGACTTGCACTTAATTGTATTGAGGATCAGTGCTTTTGCTGAGTGATTTATTTTGGTTTTATTGGGCATGAACCAGAGTTGGCTCAGTTTAGGGAAAATAGAGTTGCTACAAAATGGAGCTTGTCATTTTAATCTTTCTGAGAAGAGTTTTATTATCTGCTGCTGCATTCTGTGCTACTAAACTTTGTTTTGTGTTTAAAAGGGATGGCTCACCCTCTTAGATGAAGTGTGAACAATAATACTCTTTACTCATTATTTTTCTTAGCTTTCTTCCTGTCATCTCTCTTCTTCACATCCTCCCTGTTTTTTTTTTTTTCTCTAAAATAGATAGTTTGACTAGGATTATGCAATCAACAAAATGTCCATTTTCAAATGGTTTAAGACAACTCTATATATTCTTTCTATGACATTTCTATTAGGATAGCAGGGACTTTCCTGTGCAGAGAACTCATTATGTAGGTAACTAGAAAACTACTTCCTCTTTCCTTTCTGTTTTGCTTTCTCTTATAAAGCTTATACACTCGAGCTCATATGACTGATAATTTGTATGGGTCCCTGCAGTTTGGAAAGCACTTCCACTTACTTACATATATATATGTGTGTGTGTGTGTGTGTGTGTGTGTATTTATATCTTCTCAGTTTACTGATAAGGATTCATATTCACAGGTTTAGTGAACTATCCATACTAATATAATAAATGGTTGTCAAAAGGGAGGCATGTTGTTTATTCAAATACTGCTTTGTTTGTTGGTTGGTTGGTTGGTTTTGCTGACGTGCTGTATCTAGTGGCTGAAATAATCTTCCATATTGAAGATAAGATATAATAAAAACTGAATTTACTTCAAAATAATGAAATTGAATGTTTGAGTCAAAACCAGAAAAGTTTTCACTAATAATACAGTGTATTATGTTAAAATTATTGACAATTAAAATCATTATTCTCAGGTCCACTATTGAAGTACTAGGACTTAAGACCATAGTCTAATTTTTCTGTTATTCACCCTGGAATATTATCTTTCATAGTGCAGTATTTGTCATGTACATGACAAATATCTCAAGAATATTAGACTTTATAATACCACTTAGGGTATACCTTTCTTTAAGATAATTATCTCGTATTGGACAGTAGAATTAGAGCGTTGCATTTAAGATTTGAAAGGAGTTCTAAAATGTTTTGGGGGCATCTGTAATTCAAAACCAACTTTATTAGGTTTCAAAATAGATTCTACAGTCCACTAATCTAAACTATGAACTACATAACATGTAATGAAAAGAAGATAGATATCCAGTGTAGTGTTTAATTTCTTAGAGTTAATTACCATATAGTCATACCCTTTATATAAACCTTGTTAGCATATATCTGCACTGGGGACAAGCCGAATCACTGTTTTTGAATACACATATTAAATAATGAGATACACTAAATTTCACTAAATACATTTAATGATTCAATTATTATTATTCTTGGGACTTTAAACAAATAGAATTTGAAATATTGCAGAGAACTTTAATTTTCTCAGTAGAAAAGAAGAGATAATTGAAAATTAATGAATAATACAATGTATACCTCCATGCACAATGTTTATAGGGACTGTTTGCCTCAGTGGGTATTTAGTAAACTAACTTCAGCTCTGACTGCAACAAACAATTTAACAAGCAGTTATAGGGTACATTTTGCTCTGTTCCCATCTCTAAAGATATCCAGAAAAATAAATAGTTCCCCATTGTCCAGACATTCTCATTCTAATTAAATATGTTAGTGTCAAGAATGAAGCATCTGAAATATTGTGGAAACATAATAGATTGCAAGCATTTATTCTGACTGTATTAACAGTGGTTTTCAGTATCTGGAGATTAAAACATAGAGAAAATTTCACATGACAGAAGTTTAATCATGAGCAGGCATGACAAGCCTGGCCAAAGAATGAGATAAAATTTATATTTGGGCTCCTAAAGCATGCAGAAGTCCAGTGTTTGCCCACTAGGGTGTTAATGCTTTTGTCAGATATAAAGTTTGGGCAGCATATTCAAGAAAAAGAAAACATTAATATCATTCTACGTTTTTGTAAGTATTTGACAGTTTTATGGTTACCATGATCTGTAACAACTAGCTAGGGAAACAAATCAAACCTTTAATAAGTTTGTTACAGCAAAGAGGAAGGTAGTCATTGGGCTTGAACTTCTCCTTATTTTCTACTTTTGGCTATTTTGCTGTTGGAAACTGATTAATGACAAGGAATGACAATTATTAGCTTACTGACCACAGTCCAAGCATGTCTTGCTGAGTCATTCTTTCCAAAGTAAAACCTCAGCTCAAGTTTCCAAGCAGGCACCTCAGGCTGTTTTCTTCTGTTTTCATACATATGCTTGTGGTCTTACTACTATGGCAATACTTAGACTCCATGTGTATAGCAGGGTCACATACTGTGAAAAGGACAGAGGAAGAAAACCGATTGTAAACATAAATGCTGTCTCTTAATTATTTATTGTTTATTTCCTTGTGTCTTTATAACAGTCAGGTAAGAAGAGGGTGTCTCTCAGAGATTCCAGAGGATGCTTAGTCTGATCTTGGTTTTAATTTTAGTTAATAGTTAGAAGCTAAAAAAGACCTATTTTAAACATGGCTGTATTAGAGACTCAGTTTGATCCAAGCTGTATTTTGCTCCTCTGATGTTTTCTACTTCCGTTGATGCTATTTGTTAATACTATATTTTCATTACATCAAGTTAGCTTTAGATATTGCTGTATTTTTATGAACAGTATCCAAATTGTGTGCAGGTGCTTACACGTGTGTCCAATAATTTCCTCTTTCTTGGGCTACATGAACTCTGTATTACTCTGTAGGCTTTGTTTGTACAGTATTCTGTGTAGTATAATTTTGTGCACTTCTTTTTATTTTATTTTTTTGAAACAGAGTCTTGCTTTGTAGTTCAGGCTGGCCCTGAGCTCAGCTTCAAATTCACATCACAGCAATCTTTCTGCCTCTGCCTCCTACGTGCTGGGATTATAGGCATGAGCCACCATGCCCGGCACTGTGGTATGTGGTACTGATTGCTGCTGGGTGTGAGCCTCCACGCCCAGTATTGTATGTGGTTACCAGGGATTGAACTCGGGCGCTTGCGCTTGCAAGACAAGCACTGGAACCACTAAGCTAAATCCCTAGCCCGTTTTGTGGGCTTCTTGGTAAACATTCCTTAGTGGCAGCAACCCATTGTGCCTTGCTTCTCACACCTTCACACACTGTGCTAGTCTTGACGCTAGACAGGAAACACACACCTGCTACTAAGACTCTGAATATTTCCTTTCCTCTCCACTTAGTACTCAAGAGATATAGAGGAGCATTGGACCTGCCATGCATTGCAAACCAGTAGCAGATACACTGCTAATGTGAACTGAGAATGTATTCACCAAACTCCAGTTAGTTGTCTTTTGTTTATGTTTATAATTTTCAAACTCAAGAACAGATATTCTCAGGCCCTCAAAATATATCTTTTACACAAGAGTTGTACTATGTATTTTGCAGGCTGATGACATCATTCTGTCCATTCATTCTGGTATTTTCCTTTGTAATACAAGTGTTCTCAAAATAGCTGATCTTAATTATCATATCTTTTCCCCCCCTCTGAGGAACTATAGTGTAGTAGTTTACATAATTTTGAAAGAATGTGTGCATTTCTCAAAATTCCTTGGTTGTTTTCACTTCATTCTTAAAATTTGTGATATAAGTTGTAATTACTTTGTTAAGCTTCTTTTGGTCACTGAATAGTCCATCAATCTTTTATTCTTGCCCCAAACTGTAATGACAATATTTTGTTAACTTTGTGAATTTTCTATCATAGTTCACATTTTTTGCTTTACAAAGTACAATTCTACATTGATGTATACTTGATTTTAAAATTTTAAGCAGTTCAGAACTGTACAAAACCTTCAGGTCTCTCCTCATTTTTGTTTACTTACTTCCCTTCCCAGAACAAAATTTACAAAATTTGGAATACATTTTTCAAGCACCTAAGTATGCATTAACATAAATAATATGTATACAATGTGTAACAGACACATTAAATTACACAACCATTTGTGTTGTTCATGATGGACTTTATTTAGACATATGGCTGATGGGTTATTATATGATAATGCATACAGTATATTTCCACCTTATTTTAAAAACAAATTCTGAATATTCCATAATGGAAAAAATAGATATAATACAATAGTTCAACAGAAGAATGTTCACTTGTGTTCATATTTCCTTAATGTTAAATTGATAAAAGTGAAAATCCTTAACATATGTTGACATTTTGTGTAATAATTTTTTGAGTGAATGTCTCTGATTAGAACTGCCATGTCAAAGAAATACTACAATTCAGTATTGCTGATTATCTTCCAGATAGAATTTTCCACTTTTAAAACCAACCATTTTTCAAGATTAATCTATTATTAATAGTTTACTAATCAATTGGATATTGCCAAAATTATGATTGAAAATGTATCCAGTTGTTTTCATTTTTCTTGTGATTACTAGGGTTGAATTTTTTCTCTTTTTTTAAATATAACTAACCTTGATGCATATTCCTGGTATAGTGTGTGCTCAGGATTTATTTTAATTTTTGATTTTTATTAACTTGTTGATATTTTATTAATAAAAGCATTTTATGTTCTCTAGATAGTAATCCTTTGACTTGCCAGTAATTCAGTTGTGACTCTCAATCTTAACAGTGTATATCCTATTTTTATTTTTGTATATTTTATAGAAGTGGGTAGTAAAACGAATTAGTTCAAGAGCTTTGTTTCATATCTTTTCTATTTTTTCTAAGTACACAAGAAAGTGATAATGTACATACTTAATACTGATGGTCAATCCTGATGACAACTATGATGGCAAAATCAAGATAGGGTGACAGGGATGTGTGACTCACTCCAGCAGTAAAGTGAGAAGTGACCTGGAGAGCGTGAGCCTATCTTCTGGGTTGTCAGCCCAGGATGGGTACAAGCAGGACATAAAAAGAACCTAAAACCCAGAGCTATGATCTCACAGTTTTGTCTCTCAGCCATTCACTGAGCAGTTCAGCACTCTTCGTATTCATTCCTTAAACATTGTATTTATCTTCACAAATTCGTTTAGCTCTTTCCTTAATAATCCATATGGTGATTTCAGTCAAAATATTTTCAAATACTTGTGTTATGAAGTCATGCCCTAAATGTTATTTCACTTGATGGTGGACAAAAAACAACTAAAACATTTGGACATATTTCATTTGTCAAGTCAGTTGTGTTGCATAGCTTTAAATTTTTTTTTAAAATTCAGTCTTAAGAAAACTCGTGTCTGCACATATTTATGGGCACATGACATTATGCAGCTTACCATGCAAACAAAACGTCTGTAAGTGAACAGAGGTGCTAGTATTCTCAGGAGAGAAAGGGAAGTTGAAGATTCAAGTAAGCTGCAGCTGGCCTTTTCTCATATTTCACCATTCTTTTTCTCCCAATTAACGTGTACATTTCGCTTCTAAATCCGTTTATTCATTTATTTGCAAAATCCTTAAGTAACCTCCACAGTGTGCCACTTCTGGTCTAGGAGGTACAGTTTGTGACATGGAAGTCTATGATTTTCCTTAAATGGTATATTTAAGAAAGGGCTAATGTGAAATCATAATGTTACTCAGTTTGTAGAAACAACTTTTTAAAATTCAAATCTTTATTGACACATTATATATACACATCATGATCACATTCAGCATTGAGAATTTGTACCAGTATATGATATGACAAGACTTAATTCTCATTTTTTTCTGTCCTTCCACCCACCCTGCAACCCTCCACCCCCATATATATAAACTTTGTTTCCTTTTTTTTATTACCATCACTTTATTTTCCCCTCATTACTTACCCCTACACCCCATTTCCTTTAAAATATTTTCTATTTCATAATATCTACTATAGATAATTATTTTTTCCTCTTTCTGTATGTGTGCTGTACACACAGACACATGTATGTACTTTACACTCACTATCTCCTTTCCTTGCTTTACTGTTTTTTTCCTTTGGTGGATGACTAGAGGTAAATTTGTTTTCTCAAAGCTGTCCTTCATGATTTTTATGTGAGTGCATGCACATATGTGGACCTGTGTACATGTGTCTGTGTGTATGTGTGTAAGAGATAGACTATGAGAATCCCCAGAAAGAGATAAATTTATGTTATGTGATGTAATTCAAGTACTTCAGTTCCTCTTAAAATATTTAGACATATCATCAAATATTGAGATATTAAAATAGCCATTTTATAATCATAACTCCAGCAACAATAAACATTTAACATTATAGGATATCTCTACTTCCTATGGAAAATGTTAGTGACAAAAAATTAACAATCCATATTTTCTAGGAAAACTCTTCTAATTAATATGGATCTATATAATTATACTACCAAATCTTGTGAAATTTTCAAATGATAAGCAATTATATTTAATGTAAATGTAGTGAAAACTATTGATTATTACCTAATCATGTATAGAGCTTCTGTATACATTATATTAGATCTAAAATTTTTAATTTATAATTAATATGAAAAGAAAGTATGATTTTATTTTCTGTAGTATAAGAGAAGCATTTCAATATGTGAATGGAAAAATAGGTTAAGTTTTAGCATGTACAACCACTTTGATAAATTAAGAATATTCCCCTATATTTTCTAGCTTTGATTTTTTTCTTCTGCAGAGAGGTTAAAATTAGCAATATTCTAATATTACTTCTATTTTTTTATTCTATAAAAGAATACGATCTTATTATTTTAGATGATGTCAATGGTTTATACTTTTATAGCTTTGTTTTTATAATACCTTGTTGGTCATATTTGTGATTTATCCAGTGGCAAGTCCTGCTCATGAATACATCTTCCCAATTATGACATTATTTCTATGGAAAGAAAACAATATGTTTTGAGGTGAGCCTTTTCTTTGGGTAGAATTTATATGAGCGCATTTTATCAGAAATAGGTTTTGCCTGTTTCCAAGTGTATTTTATGTTCTCTTAGAGCTATTTCTTTATCGAATTTGTTCATTTTCTGAATACTCTATTTTATGAATATGTTAAAAAACTACATTGCTTTGTAGAAAATAATTATCTCTATGTGGTCATTTTAAACAAAATACTACTATTAATCTCCCTGTGAACAAAATTAAACTGACTAAGTGCTTGGTACTCTTGCCTATTTTGGGGCACAAATAGATAAGTGGAATAGTCTGTAATATGGATTCTATACTACTTTATGTTATGCTAATCAAAGAACTTTAGCACATGTAGTGAATTTTATTTTTGATTGCTCAATTTTTGTACATTTTCTTTGAGGCAGTAATCCTTTAAGATAGGTGGAATGTGCATATGAGTATTCTAAAAGTTTGTGTTTGATGGTATAAAGGTACTTTTTGAATGGATAAAAAGTTCTAGAAATTGATAGTGGTAATGGTAGCATAGCATTGTGAATGCACTTAGTAGTGCATTCACGCTAAAATGTAAACTTAAGTGTGGTAAATTTTGTTTTGTATAGATTAGCAGCAGCACACAAAAAAAAAAATCAACCAGAGACTTTTATCTGAATTATTTCTGGTAGCATGCAAGAAAAGTGCTTTTATGGAAAAGAAGGTATCAGAAAATTCTTGACATTATAATTTATGGTTTTCTCTACATTGAATTCTATATGCTTAATGACCCTCAAGAAAGTCTGCTCTAATATTGATTTGAAAGTTGTATCTCTGTGTCAAGGATGTGATGACCTCTGTGGGTCTATTAATTTCATGTCCATATACATGTTTATAGTTCATTCCTTATAACCAGAATATCCATCTCTGTCATTCTGATGATATGAATGTGAATGGAATATACGATTATAGTCACTAGAGCAAGAACAAACCAGTTCAGAAATGGTTCTGGCAGTTCTGTAGGTTTGCAGAGCTTTCTTTGTTATGATATTACATGTTGTATAATATTTCTCCATCTATAAGAAGCTAATTATTATATTATTCTAGGAGTGATACAAGTAATATAAACAAAGGGATCCAAGGAAATATTAAGATGATTATTCACATGAAAAGTTCTGACTTTGAAGATGAAAGATGGAGACTACAGAAAATGTCAAAAATCATAAACACATTTGATCTTCATTAATTTAGAACATATTCAGAAGTTAATGGGTCAGCGGATGACACTCTTGAGGATGGGGGGTAGTTTCCTCTGGGAGAATAAGTTACATATAGAGTTGTCTCTTCTACAGTAGTTTCATGTAGCTCTGTAAACTACACTGACTGCCTGACTATTGGTATTAGATTCAGCTACAAAACAGTTTAAAGTATATTAAAAGCCTACCTGTACTCTCTTGCAGTTTATTTATTCTTTATATTTTAAAGTAGGTACATGGGCCAATTTAAAATAACATATCATTTGTATGAGACAATATAGTCCAACACTATTCTATCATCAGTCTATACATCTTCAGGAATAGTTTAGGATAGAGAAAGATTTCATGCCTACACATAGTCAGGTAAAGCTCTTTGGCAGGTTAAAATGTGGCAGTAACAATGTTGGAAACTTTAAGAAGTAATTTGTAATACTAGATAGAGACTAACACAGAGTAAGGGAAAGGATGAAACAAGATGAGTCAGGGAATGTGGGCCCTTTTGATTGGTGGCTGTAGATTCTGTGATTTTGTTTGTTTCTTTTTATTAATAGCCTATTTTAGGTCAGTTTAATCTCAAGACTTCTGGCTTGAGTGATTCCATTCTCGATTGGTTTGAGGCTTCTGCAGGAAGTCAGACCAAATCAGCCTCTCATGCATTTTATCATGGTTCTGGAATACCAACTATATCATAAACAGAAAAAGATTGTAACAGATTGGTGAGAAATTGTGAAGGGGATTGCCATAGCATTAATTTTTAAAGAAAGTAGAAGCTACATAGGTGAAGAGTAAGACATGTCAAGAAAACATTTTAAAGGAGGGGCAGAGGTTGTACGATAAATAGTAAGACATGACAATAGAAGGTGATTCCAACCGAAGTTAAGGTGCTGAGACCAACATCCCTTGTCCACGTTCTCTCCAGGAAGCAACTAGATTACTAGTGACCTTCTCTGTGTTTACTCTGATGGCAAACTCCACTGTTATTTTTAATGTGTATTTTATTTTCTCAGTCTGGAAGAGAGATCAATAATATCTGCTAAATTAGAATGACAGATGTCTAAATCTCTCTGTGAGACTGAGTTGGAATTCAAGTGGGAACTGCTAAGTTCAAGATGTAAAGAAGCTGTGAGGGTGACAGTTAAGATCATTTAAAGAATTCACTGTGAGAATTTTGTCTGGGAGTTTGATTTTATCCTTGCAGCTTTGCTTAAGAGATTTCCTGCTCCTTTGTGCTGCTGACTTAATATTGCTGTTTCCTGCAGTCTCATTCTTTTTACCTTTGCCTTCAGCACTGTGGAAATCAATATAGTAGGCACTCTCTGTTCTGTGTGTAACACCTATAGCTTCCTGTGTGCAATGGTCTGAGATTCTGTAGATACTCCTTAATCCAATAGCCACAGCGTGGCCCATTTGTCCAATATAACAGTTTCCACAGTGGCAGGGAGCATTACACTACTGCTGCAGGTAGTAGAATATTATCTTTTGTTAGCAATAGGTGGCACGAGGTCTTGGATGAGGCTGGTATATTATTTTTGTTTTGTAGGTGCTTTTGAAGATTGTATTGATCCAACTTATGAAAGCTTTGACATAGGGTGGGATTGCTCTTCTCTCATGCTGTGTTTTTCTTACCTTGTTAGTGACTTCACTGTTGATGGGAGCAGAGGATTTAATCAGATAGCTGCCTATGTATCAGTTCTCTGCAAGGGTCATATGAAGGATATAGACAGTCTGTAGGAAGAAACAGGATTCTACAAGAGCCTTTGTTTGATATATTAACCTCAGATGTATTCTTCTCACTTTGAAATTCAATAACCCAAATTGTTGATAGTAGTAAATTTGTAATCCGTTTTCAGGGCAACAATCTTGCTTGGAATAGACAAAAAAAAAGCACCTCTGCCTATATGAGATCTTGACTTTCTAATGTACTAATCACATATTTATAAAGTGACCCAGGCATGAGGAATAGGGCCATAGTGATGGATTTGAGCAGGAACAGAGGTAAATATGACTTTTGCTATTGAAGTTTACTGTTTAGGAAGTTAGAATACCAAACAGCTAATTTAAAGTGTTATACAGAAGGGCAAGTAATTAACCTAGCTTGGGAGTTAAGAAAGAGCTCCCTATAAGAAACAATACTTAAACGGGCAGTATAGAGACAGTAGCAGCATTTCAAATAATTTGCTGTATTAAATTTCAGAAGTTTCTCACCATCTCCATTTTGCTCTCCCCAGTAGGTGCAATGATGTATTTTGCATTTATCACATTAGGGAATTTAGGTTTTCCAAAGTCTATAGGCACCTTAAAAGTTGTCAGTCATACTGTTAAAAAATAAAGTAATTATCATATAGAGATATACTTTATTCTCCTATGGAGTGCATAATCTTTGGATGACATGCCCATCACATGTAAATGAAGATAATATCTATCTTTTATAGACTCATTGTTCTAAGTAAATTAGATTATAAACCTAAAGAATACTTATTCATGTTAGACAATTACTATAGCTCCTGCACTCCTACACACTCTTTATGTTACTTTGCTCAAAAACTGACAGAATTTTATCTTTCCCTGGCCTCAGATTACTCTTTCAAAAGCCTCCTCCTTTAAAATGCATAGACTACTTTGAGGAGAATTCTCTTCTAATATTATCTTTTGTATCACAAACAGTATTTTCTCAAATCCTTATCATCTAAAATCTAATACTAAGAAAGAGATAATAGTTTACCTTTGTAGTAACTGAGTAATAAAGAGATACTGATCTCAAGAAAACAAGATTTTGACTTTTCTGAGATCTACCTCCTTCCTAAATTTAATATACTTTTTATCATTATCTCCATTGGTTCATCCAATCAAATAGAAAAGAGATTACATTTACCATTTGACTTTTGCAAGGCTGTCTTATGTATTGCTACATAGAATTGTTAGAAAAGTGTTGATGGCCCTTACTCTTGCCATCTTGTATCAGGAAGAGATCGGTAAGTCAGCGGAACCGGAGGTGCTGGGATGCTGTTCTGTATCATGTCACATACTGCACATCTGAATCTTCACAGCAAGTCATTGTTTCTGTACTCTATTATAACTTACTTTAAATAACTTTTAGCATTGTCAGGCTCTCAATAAAATTAAGCAGAAAATGCAGACAATTCTCACATACCCCAGGCCTCCCTCTCACAGCCTCACCTGCTCTCAGTACCGTGCACCAGGATGTGCATTTGTTATTCACTCTTGGTCTTGTGCGCTGTATCACTTTCCAGTACAAAATGATGTGTCTACCATTGTCACGTCAGACAGAGTTCCAGTGCCTAAAGTCTTGTTTATTCTCTTCTATGCTCCTGGTAACTACTGATCTCCTTATTGTCTCCCTTATTTTCCTTTCCCACAAGGCTGTGTCACATAGTATTTAGCCTTTTTAAAAATTCAAATCTTTATTGCTGCATTATATATACACATCATTATCACATACAACATTGAGAATTTTTTTTAGGTTTTTTGAGACAAGGTCTCGCTTTGTGGTTCAGGCTGGCCCTGAGCTCAGCCTCAAACTCACATCACAGCAATCCTCCTGCCTCTGCCTCCCGAGTGCTGGAATTAGAGGCGTGAGCCACCACGCTTGGCACTATGGTATGTGGTACTGGTTGCTGCTGGGCGTGAGTCTCCACGACCAGTATGGTATGTGGATACCGGGAATTGAACTCGGGTCCTTGTGCTTGCAAGACAGGCGCCAGAACCACTGAGCTAACTCCGTGGCCCCAACATTGAGAATTTTTACTGGTATATGACTCAACTTAATTCTCATTTTTTCCCTTTCCTCTACCCACTGTACCACCACTCACCCTGATATATATAAGCTTTGTTCCATTTTTTAATTACCATCACATTTTTTCCCTCTATTACCTACCTCTACACCCTATTTCCTTTTAAATATTTTCTGTTTCACATGTTTACTACATATACTACATCTCTAGTATTTAGCTTTTCATATTGGGTTATCTTGCTAAATAACATGCATTCTTGACTTCATACCTCATTTTGTTTTAGTGCTCAAAACCATTCTACTGTTTCTGTGTACCACAAGTCGTTTATCAATTTCCATACTGAAAGATACGTTAGTTGCTCGTAAGTCTTGGCAGTTGTGTGTAAAACTGCTAGCAGTGTTTGTGTTCAGTTTTTTCTATGGAGTAAAGTTTTCAATGTAAACATGAAGAGGCACAGATGCTGGATGGTATGGTAAGAGGAGGTTTCACTTAAATAAAAACCTGTATAACTGACTTCAAAAGTAGCTATATCATTTTGCATTCCCATAAGCAATAAAGAATTTCTCTGGTCCACATCCTTACCAGGACTTGGTGTTTTTATGTTTTAGATTTGGGTCATTCTAACGATAATGCAATAACTCATTATTCTTTTAATTTATAATTTCCAGCTGACTGAACATATTGAGTATCTTTTGACATATTATTTGATGTTCAGACATTTTTTGAATGATATATCTGTTCAAGTCTTTTACTCATTTTTAATCAGACTGTCCATTTTTTTTCATTAGGTTGTGAGAAAACACACTCACATGTGTGTACACACACACAAAATCTTTATCAGACATGATTTCTAGATGCTTTCCCCAATCTATAGCTTGTATTATTTTCCTGACATAATCATTCACAAAGCACACATTTTTAGTTTTAGTGCAGGCTGGTTTATCAATACTTATCAATCACCTTTTTGGTGTTGTTTCTTAAAAGTTCTCTCCAGACTCAAGGACGTTCAGATTTTCTGCTACCTTTGGGTAGCTTTAAAGGTTTGCATTTCACATTTAGGTCCATGATTCATTTGAGTTGATTTTGTGATGGCTGTAAAGTCTGACTCCAGTTTCCTATTTTCACATGCGGATTGCAGTAGCTCCAGCACCATTTGTTGGAACATTTACTTTAATTTGCAATTCCCTGATGGCCAATCAAACTGAACATCTTACACACGGTGTTTGTGAGAGAGCATGAGGAAGTGTCCTCTCTCTGCTCTGTTGCCTGTGCTGCCTGTCGAAGGTCAGCTGATCATATTACACAGGTTTCTTTCGGGGCTATCTTATTTATTTCTGGGCTATCTTATTTATTTAAGTGTTCTGAGTTTTTAAAAAGGCTGATATTATAGGTTAATCCTCTGTATATCTGAAATAAAAGTATAGAGGTTAAAACTTTTCTTGTTATTTTTATAAATTCAGGAAAAACTATTAATTGTTCTGTAAATTTTTTTTTCTTTAAAAAACAACAAAAAAAAGGTCCTGATCTGTAGTTCATCTTGCATTCACTACATTGCCAAGGTTGGCCACCATGCCTGGCTAAATATGTTTTCTTAATACTGTTAAAATATGCAATTTTAAAATGATTCTCAGCATTATTCCAAATATCTGGTCTTACAGCATTCCGATTAGGAGCCTTTTCAAGGGACAGTTCTTGGAAGCTCTTAGTAAAAGTTTCAGATGATTTTTATTCTCAGTTACATTAGGATAACAATGATCCATGTAAATAATTATAATAATCAAACATTTAAAAGCACATATAAGTATACACTGATTATTCCATTTGTTCATTCATTTGCATAACAAGTATATATTAGATTCCAAGTAATATATCAGATATTTTTAAATTTTCTTATGACAAACAGAAGGTTAAAATAAATAAATAAGACAGGTGTGATGCCTCCTGCCTGTAAGTCAAGCACTAAAGAAGCTGAGGCAGGATAATTGCTATGAATTTAAGGCCAGTCTTGTTACATAATGAGTTCAAGGCCAGCCTAAATTACATAATTAAGCATTGTCTCAAAAAAAAAAAAATAAGTAAAAGAGGGGCATACAAGGGTGGTTGAAAGATTATAGAATATAAAGAGAGCAGTTATTATTTTTATAATATCATTAGTGTGTTTTTATCTGACTTTCTTTTGACTTTTCTTTAGGCCTAATTAGAATGGATGTGTGATCCAATACATTTTTTTAAAATCCATTATCTCAGGCAATTGAAATGTCCTACCACTTAGTATAGCATTAATTACATCATTCAAGGTACCTTTCAAGGTTTTAATAATTACATCCATGTATGCTGATTCATGTTGGTATTGTATTGGTTGCTTGTGAGGACTCCATCAACTACTTTAAAAGTTAGAAAAAAAATCCTACAAAACAACATTTTCAATTTGAATTTCTGAAACTTAAATTATTTAGGAACAATTTTCTCCTAGAAATAAGATTTTTTGTTAAAAAATCTCTTTTCTCTGGTATGAGAAAATTAAGATGTAAATGAGTTCTAGAATATATTGTACATATTGTGAAATACAAGATTTAAAAGGAAATGGGGTGTAGGGGTAAGTAATGAGGGGAAAAATAATGTGATGTTTAATAAGAAAAAAAGAAACAAAACTTATGTATATAGTGGGCAGAAGGTTGTAGGGTGTGTAGGGGAATGGAAAAATATGAGAATTAAGTTGTGTCATAAACTGGTACAAATTCTCAATGTTGAATGTGATCATGTTGTGCATACGTAATGTACCAATAAAGATTTGAATTTAAAAAATGTTCCTTAAAGACATATTTGTGAAAAGAAGATAGGGAAATGAATAATACTAAAGACTAGTTTTAAAATTGTTAATTACATTTTAATAGCAAACATGAAAATCTGTTGGCATACTGTTTACCGTGAAAGATGGATAAATTTTGTTGGAAAGAATACATTATAACAATATTCTAGCTTTTTTAAAGCTACATTTAGATATATTCCTTAGCCTCTCTGAGAATCCTGCTTCTCATGGAAAATGACCCCTGATTGCTAATGTTTCTCCTAAAGTTCTGTAATGTAATATCTGCTAAAATACGGTGTCAGTATTCATTGAGGTTAGCTTACAATAGATAAAAACTACTTGAATGAATAAAAAACAACATCCTACTGCCAGGTTTAAAGATTTCAAATAAATTTAATTATTTTATGAATAGCTTTCTATAGATTATCTACATTTATATTATATTCTAATTTTATTCCATGCAGATTGTTAATGTATTCTGTACGTGTTTCCACACATCCCTGGTGATGAAAGAATGAGAACTTTCATATCATTTTACTTACTAATTAACTCATACTGAAATGAGAAAGTCCAATATAAAGCATGATATGTTCACATAAAACTTAAGGTATTTTTATCTGAAACCAAATTTTAAAACTCTGTGATATGAAAGGCAGGCGATTAATGATATGAGATTAGAAAAACTAAACTTTAAGTAGTGAGAAGACCATAAACGTGACATTTCTACTTTTTGGGGGGTGTGTGGAGCATTTCTCTAGAACTCTTTGCAGTCAAAAAATAAAGCCCTTAGAGCTTGAAGAATCTGATCTAACATATTTACAATAATGATTTATATTTAATCTTAATAACTGATTCATGTCAGCTATGCAATATATTTTATAAGAATTGGAAGAATGTGATTATTTTATTAATTTGGAGGTGGACAATGTGAATTGCCATAAATGTTTTCCTGTGGAACTTTTTAAATTAAGTAATCACAGCTTGAGAATAGATCTGAAAATATACCTTCTTAATTTTTTTCTCCTCTGAGGGAAAGAGAGATGAACTCAGGACATTTGCCAGGCAGGCATAGAGTAAATTAAATCCCTAGCCCCCTTCTTAGTGTTTGCTAAAGTATCATTAGGAAAAATGAATACTTTTAATCTTAATTGCTTTTTTTGAATCATCTTAGCCAATTCCAGCTGGACCTGCAACCGTCTTCAAGGACAGGTTGATGTCATTCTGAACTATATTTGCTGTGCTGATAATCAGCTTCACTGGACCTGAAACTCTGCCATCTTTCTTTTGTGTGATTGACCTTGTTATTTTAAGGTGTGTGTGTGTGGGATTTGGCTAAGCATCTAAAATTCAGAACACTTCATAGCTCAGCAGTTCACAGTAGACATAAAGGTCAGATCAGATGCCAAGTAACCTGACAGATTTGGAATGAGCAGCAGGACAGCTACCCAGAGAACATCTGAAGTTCACAGTGTCATGAGAACAACACAAGATAGGAACTCTACTAGCAGTCCTTTTCAGTGTTTGGCTGACATTACTAGCAGAGACAATGAACTCTTCCTTTTCACTTACCAAAGACACTGTGCAGATACATGGGCATCAATAAAAATGGATTCTTCCATAGCTCTGGAACAGGGAATAGTTAATGTAGTCATTTGTAGGGTGAATCGCATTACTGATGAGATAGCAAGAAGTTTAGGGTCAGAGGGCATTTTCTAAGCAGATATATTGAAAGATGTGTACCAGAGCCCATGTTACCTGCTGAGGAGGGAGTTCTAACAAGGAAGTTAAGTACAGTAATTGACATAAAAGTCACATATATCAAAAAGAATCCATTTAATCTTTGTTCCACTCTTTTAAAAAAATGTAGTCTTCTCCACTGTTGGTGGGACTGTAGACTCGTACAGCCCCTGTGGAGATCAGTTTGGAGAATCCTCAAAAAGCTAGGATTGATGGTCCCATTTGACCCGGCCATTGCCCTGCTAGGTATATACACAAAAGAATTAAAAGACTCTTATCACAGTGACATATGTGCACCCATGTTTATAGCAGCCCAGTTTGTGATTGCTA